>CAUYQV010155183.1:0-16855 GCA_963574575.1 Galagoides demidoff | reverse complement strand
GCAGCCTAGCCCTCCAGTGGTCTGAGGGACAGTGAACTGGCCCCCTGCTTAAAAAGTTTGAGGACCTCTGGCCTGGAGGATAGTGATAAGCTCACTGGAAGAGACTGTTTCTCTTCAGATGCTAACAGGTGCATTAGCTATTTTTTCCTCACTGCTCTAACAGTAATTATTCTGCATTTATATTTTAATTCACACTTTTGAGATTCTGAGTTTTTAGGAAAGGTCTGGAAATAAGGGAAATTATCTAAGAAGTGGTTTAAGGAATAGTTGGAGTATTTAGCCTGGGGAAGAGAAAGGAGAGGGGAAGGCATGAATGCAGATGATTCAAAGGACGGGGGAGGGAAGCAGATTTCTTAGATGTTGCTCCCGAGGATAGACTGGTATAGAAACTCTGAGGAAGCAGAGTTCGTCCTATATTTGAGAGTTCTTCTGATAATGTGGAGCTTCCTGTAAAGAGGAGCTTATCTCTTGCATTGGTGGTCACTTCTTCTAGTGCCAACAATTCTCATTATCCAGCAACAGACCCATGACCAAGCCAGTCTCAAGAACTACTCTGGAATATTTTTGTATTTTACTGCATAGCCCTGTTACCTACACAGGGATGGGTCTGAGTAGAAGGGCCTACTCCTGGAACTGAACTCAACCCTGCTGAGAGGCAGATACACGGGAAGGCAGAGCTAGTGGCTAGTCCTAGTGGAAAGTCCTGGCTAGGAGGCAGGTACCTGAAGAGGGTAGCAATGGACAGTCGTGATTTAAGCAGTCACCTTCCAGGCCATCCCGGTGCAGGAAAGATGTGGAAGAGATTCTAGGACAGTTGGCATCAGGAACCCTAGACTGTGTGGCTATTTGAAAGGGGAGTGGGCAGTGCCCATGCAGAAGGCTATCAGTGTGGTTTCCAGTACTTAAGGAGAGAAGAAAGGAAGAGGCACAGCATTGTAGGAGATAGAGTTATTGCTTAGGTGTCAGGTCTAAGGTTGATTCCTAAAGCAGGAATCATAATGTCAGAGGTGAAGGGCAGCATGGGAGGGAGGCACTAAGCACTGGGACCAGGTGCAGTGTTATCTAACTTCCGGAGGTAGAGCGAAAGGTTGGGAGTAGAGGATTAGTCTGACTGTCTTGATGTTTAGTCCTTGACTACAAGGCTAACTTCAAATTCTTCTAACCTTAAGGCAGGGATTAGCCTTGCTTTTGTGTTGGGGTTGATTTGTGTTTTTAAATCGTTCAACATTTCTCACATTAGGATACATCATGCAATAGATGTGAATATTTTATTTGGTAGTTTTGTGTTTGCTTGTTTTTTATTTAGTTATTTAATCATGACTGTATACATTTATGGGGTACAATGTGATGATTTGATATACAATGTAGAATGCTTAAATCAAACCGATTGACATAACTATTACCTCACTTATTTTTTGTGGTAAGATAATTATAATTTACTCTTAGTTGTTTTGAAATATACCCTTGACCCTAACCCTAATACTAGAGGAGAGTGCAGGGAAAATGCTTAAAGATACTGGCCTGGGAAAATATTTTATGAGGAGGAACCCCCTGGCAATTGAATCAAGACCAAAAATATATTACTGGGATTTGATAAGCTAAAAAGCTTCTGCATAGCTAAGGGCACTACAAGTAAAGCAAACAAACAACTTTCAGAATGGGAGGAGATTTTTGCAGGTTATGATTCCAATAAAAGTCTAATAACTAGACTCTACAGAGAACTAAAATTAATAAGAAAATTATTAATTGAGACTTGAACAGAAACTTCTCTGAAGATGACAGATGAATGGCCAACAAACACATGAAAAAATGTTCATCATCTTTACTCATCAGAGAAATGCAAATCAAAACCACTGTGAGATAACATCTAACTCCAGTAAGATTAGCCTACATCACAAAATCCCAAAACTGCAGATGTTGGCATGGATATGGAGAGAAGGGAACACTTCTATATTGCTGGTGGTGGGACTGCCCACTAATAAGCCCTTTTTGGAAAGAAGTATGGAGAAATTCTCAAGAAACTAAAAGTTGACCTACCATTTGATCCCGTAATTCCATTACTAGGTATCTACCCATATGAACAAAAATCATTTTACAACAAAGAATGCCCATTTTTATTCAATGTAGTATTCCCTTTTGTAAAGTCCTTTTTAATATAAAAGCTGTAAATAACCTTGTCTGTGACCTGACAGGCATGAGGGTAACTCTTTAGGAAAAAAGTCTTAATTCTCCTCCTCCTACCCCACCCTTCAGACTAACTCCCACCAAATGCATATACACACCCACATAATGCCTTTTCTGTGAGGGTACTTCTTGGGTCTAATACAATGATTAATAATTTCAATTTGATGTTTTTGCTCTGCCGAATTGCTAAGACTCAGCTTGACCTTGAATCCCTCCTCTTGAACCCCTTGAATCTTCTCTAAATAACTATCCATGAAGATTTGTTTTTGAACTTAGAAAAGAGCTTCAATTTCTATAGTTGTTAGGAGCTTATGGTGGTTTCCCTGCAGAGATGTTCTGAGCCCTGTTATCTGTCACCCTTTCTCTTCCTTCTCTCTATTCTTTGCCTCTTCCAAAAGGAATATGGGTATCTGAGAAAGGTTCCACTCTATTGTGCATTGTTCCATTTGGGGACATGGACTCTTGCATGTCAGTTCATAAGCTCAGTGTAGCTGGGGACACAGCATTATTGGAGACAGCCTGATCCGCCCTCTTCTGTTGCTATAAGCAAGGAGAGAAACTGGAGAAAATTTCTGCCTGGAAGGGAGGTGGACCAGTCATCATCTTACCAGCTATATCAGTACTTGCTCTTTCTTTGTTTGAATGAACTGAGAAATGCTTGATGTTGCCGGACGGTAACATATTTGTGATATCCTGTAGGCCTCTCACTCAGGAAGAAATTGCTCAGAGACGTGAGCGTGCAAGACAAAGGCATGCAGAGAAGCTTGCAGCAGCACAGGGGCAGGTGCACGTGGAACCCACCAATGACGGGAGTGCCCTTGAAGCAAGTCCAGAAGAAGAACAGCCAACAGGTACAGGATTCCAATAGGCTCTTGTGCAAAGGGTGTGACTTTTTTCTTGACTTGGGACACTCATCTTTTAGCTCTTGACCTTTAGCTTTTATCAGTGTTCTTTTCATTCCTACTGTTTTCTTTTTCTGAAACTGTACCAAACTTACCATATTCACTGTTCCCTCTGCATTTCCAGGCAGTCCTGGAGTAGAGTGAGCCTTCTCAGCACTCATTTTGTCTTTTTGTTTCTGGCAGGTGTTGAGCAGCAGTTGGAAAGCGTGACCCCTAAACCTGAGCCACAGGAAGGAGACAGCCAGGAGTCTTTTATTGCATTTGCTCGTGTGTTCAGTGGGGTAGCTCAAAGAGGAAAGAAGATTTTTGTCTTGGGGCCCAAATATAGTCCTGTTGAATTTTTAAAACAGGTAAGAATCAGAAGCAAAATATTAGTATACTATTTCAAGGGTCTGATAGCTTTTCAAATTCATTTGGATTGGTGATTATCTTATTGGTAGATTTATTTTTTAGGGAGGCACACTTGAGTAAATCTGTATATATCCCATTGTGTTGCTTTGATAACATTCCATATACTTGTTTCACTTTTTCAGTAAATTAAAGCATTTAATAAACCAAACCGGTATGTGGACCTTGATTGTAGGGCTTTTCTGTTTTGGGCAAGTATCATCTTGTGGTTAGAGGAAAGAACTGATAAGAGCAGGTGTCACACTGGAGCCAGAGAGCAATGGCAGATCCTCTAGAAATACGAAGATCCCCAAAGTGTGTGACTCAGGCCAAAGATACAAGGAGTGAGCAGGTGAATAGCCAGCATCTGAGCATGCCTGAGCCAAAGTGCAAGGAAAAGATCACAGGCCAGAACCTGTTTGGAAGTAAAATAAGATGTATACGTTGTAATTGAATAATAAAGGTCATAGATGACAAAGATATCAGAGGTTTAAGAAGCCAGTAAGGATCAGCAAGGAGAAATAAGTTAGGAACTTGCTGGTCAGCAGTGTGAAGTGTCACATGGACAGAAGCACCTGTCCCTCTCTGTGCAGTAAGTGGCCTGTCTGTAGGGAGCTGGGGAAGGTATAATAGTTGGCTGTAAGTGAAGGAAAGGGAGGAGGTGGCAGCTGCAGAAAATCTCTCCCATCAGTTTTTCCTTGCCTTGGATGCTTATTCCATCACTTTTAGCAATTTAGTTCCTTGGAGACTGCAATGCTCCAAGGTTAAGCAGTCCTTACAGGGCTGGGGCAAGTTCTATTAATTATATTCTATAATTTTTGAAGGAACACAGCACTTTGTGTGTATAGGTTTATATTTTATGAGAGTCTGAAAGTGCTATAGTGACATGTATAAAAACCTATTTATGTTTATCTTGTAATAAATTTAGCAACTTAAAACAATACACAATATTATCATCTCAGTTTCCGTGGATTATGAATCCAGTCATGGCTTAGCCAGGTCTTCTCTTTATGGTCTCACAAATCTGCAACCAGAGTGTCAGCCAGGCTACATAGAGGATTGAATCGGGAAGAATTCTGCCACTGTGGGTGTTGGCAAAATTCATGTCTTTGCACCTGTGGGACTGAGGGTCCCAGGTTCTTACTGGCTCCTCTGGCTACTCTCATTTCCTAGAGCCCACTCCAGTTTTCTGTGGACTTGCCCACTTAGAGGCTGACTTCATCAAGCCATTGAGCAGACTAGAATGAGTCTAGCAGCAAGAAAGGCTTGTTTGGTGTTACATAATCACCATTTTTGCCATATTCCATTGATTAGAAGCAGATGACAGGGACTACTCACTTGGGGAAAGGAGATTACATAGAGGCAGGAATTATGGGAGTAGCACCTGTAGTCTGCTTGCCACATCCTTCTCATGCTTTTCTATGTATGATTTTATGAACTATGCATGCATTTGTAAAGAATTAGTTCTAGACCAGCCTGAGTAAGAGCAAGACACCGTCTCTTAACACTAGCCAGGCATTGTGGCGGGCACATATAGTTCTAGCTACTCGAGAGACTGAGGCAAGAGGCTCCTGAGTTTGAGGTTGCTGTGAGCTGTGACACTACAGCACTTGAGTGAGGGTGACAAAGTGAGACTGTCTCCAAAAATAAAAAAAAAAATTATTGTCATATTTAAATGTTTTTAAGGTTTGTACAAATGGAATTTTACTGTAGTTTTTGCAATTTGCTTTTTCTTTCCTTTTTTTTTTTTTTGTAACATTGTGAGATTTGTCTATATTAATGCCTTTTCCTGTAGTTCATTTATGGTCCACTGCTTCATAGGATTCCATTATATAAATATACATGTTACTTGTACCTTTTTATGTCATTGTATCTATGGGCCACTTTCATTTTTTGCTAATCTAAACAATGCCATCTTGAATAATTTTGTGCCTGTCTCCTCGTGCACATTTGCAAGACATTGTAGGGAATACACCTATAGTGAAGTGGCCTGGGTAACTGTCACCTTAACAGAGTAGTTCCAGTTTATACTCCAGACTAGCTTTGATTTACACTCCCAACAGAAGTATTTAACAGTTCCATTTATTCCACATCCTCTCCCAAATTTGGTATCATTAGGCCTTTAATATGTACCAATCTGATAGTTTAATGAGGCATTTTATAGTATTTTTAATTTACATTTTTTTGTTAATGTGTTTATTGATCAGTCATTGTCTAAGGAAATATCTCTTTTAAATTTTATTTTTCTATTATGTTATTTTAAAAAAATACCTCTTTTCAGATGTCCTTTGTATATTCTGGATACTAATTCCTTGTGAGTTTTAAATTTTGCAGATTAACTCTCCAGTTTGGGATTTGTCTTCACATTCGTTTTGGTACCTTTTAAATGGACGAAAGTTCCTAATTTTAATGTGGTTGAATTAATATTTTATGGGTTTTGTTTTCTCTGTCTTGTTTAAGGAAGAACTGTACTAGAATCATAAAACTTTCTTCTATATTTCCTTCCTTCTAAAGTTTACTGTTTTGCTTATGATGTTAAAATATTTAATTTGTATATGGTCTGAAGAAGGGTTTGTTTTCCCCATACAAATAACCATTTTTTAGAATGGGTGTTGCTCAGTAGCAAAGCATTTGACTCTATATAAGCAGTCTTTCCAACATCTTCAAGTAGGCCATCTTTCCCCATTAATCTGCTTTTTTGTCTCTGTCATAAATCAAATTTTAGTACATGGATCTATTTCTGAACTATTAAGTTTCATTTTTCATTTGTCCATCACTGTCTTTATTCAGTACTATCTTCATCATTTCTGAATGTTTTGACAAATCTCTATTTGTCAAATGTTTGTTGTTAATATCTTGTTTATTCCTAACATTCTGCTCCTCTGTATAAAGTTTGCAGTCAGCTTGTACGTTTCCGTGAGAAGGGGTTACATAATCACAGGGTAGCTCCCATCATTTTTGTCATATTCCATTGGTTAGAAGTGAGTCACAGGGACTACTCACACTTGGGGAAAGGAGATTACACAGAGGCATATACGTTAAATCAGTACATCTATTTGGCACAAATCAGCATTTTGCAATACAGCATCTTTCTGTGAATATATTAAGTTTATTCATTTGCTTAGGCCACTTTCAAAGTTTTTTCATTAAAGTTTTATAGTTTTCTTTATGAAGGTTTTTCATTCACTTTTGTTGGATTTATTAGATCTAACAAAAGTTAGATTTACTAGATATCTTATATGTTGTTGCTATTCTAAAAGTTACTGTTTTAAAAATACTTTCTGTCTGTTGCTAATCTATAGAAATATAATTAACTTTTATATATTAATGTTGTTATCTTTGCCACCTTTCTAAGCTGTCTTTTTTTGTAGGTTGTTTTAAGTGGATGATTATATTTTCTGAATAATTCCATTTCTTTATATCCAGTCCTTATATTTTTTATTTCTTTCCAACCCCTTTTCAGAGCTACCTGTAGAGTTGTCAGTATGTCAGACATATGCATTTAGATGTAGCATGTGCCTGAAAGACCATTGTTGTCACGCAGCTTCCCAAGTATACCCCAACACAGGTGCTGCTCCTTCCTCTGAGCCTTTGTGAATTTACTTGCCTATACTGCCAGTCAGTCATTCTGTGCTTGTGATATTTGTTATTTTAGCATATGTTGTGTCTTAGACATTTTTTCTCTTCATAGCACTAGTATGATGCCGTAGGCCTATGGACACCAAGGTGGTTTTTTTATTGGAATGCTTTCTGGACACCTGTATTTACATGGAGGATATATTTCTTTTGAGCTGATTTCATGCAGCTCAAAATGAATCATTTAAGATAATTCTATAAGAGTAAATAAGATGGAGGGGAGCTCATAAACCTGTTAGACTGGCAGCAGGTCTCTGCCGTGTGTGTGCTCTGCTCTCTCACCAGCATGTCACAGCATGCCCTCTCAGATGAATACCACAGCATTATCATAGCCAGGCTCTGGTCTTTCTGTGGTATTTTTATTACCTCTAACCAGTTTTCCAAAGCTATTTTCTTGTTACTTGATACTAGCACCAAACTTTGTTGAATACTTGAAGAACATTATGATAAGAGTAAAATAATTTTAAATGATAATAGTAATAATGAGTGTTCAGCTAATAGCACAGTAGTCTCTAAACTCACACCATTCAAAATGTGCATGTTCCAGGTTTACATGGAATGAGACTATACCATATCTTACTGATGAATAAAAATAATTTTGATACCAATTAATGTAGATACCAGTTAACATTTTCAAATGCCTCCTAACTAGTTTTTATTATTTTCTCTACCCAGGTGCCATTAGGCTTCTCAGTTCCACCAGATGACCTCCCTCCAGTCCCCCACATGGCATACTGTTCTCTGGAGAACCTGTATCTTCTGATGGGAAGGGAACTGGAAGAACTAGAGGAAGTGCCTCCAGGAAACGTGCTGGGTATGGTGATGTTGTGTGTTATAGTTGTGAAATTACCTAACGTATCCCTGAAAAATAGTGAAATTTTTTAAGGGAATGATTTTGATCTCTTCTTTAATTTAGTTTTTTGTTTTGTTTTTTTTTTTCCTGGTAACTTTAACTTCCTTTAACTTAGTGCATTCAAGTAACTAACATATGAGTCAGTTATTTGCTATGAACTATGGTAGTTCTGTTTTAAAAATGGAGATTTCTAATCCCAGCAGTTTGGGAGGCTGAGATCACTTGAGCCCAGGAGTTCAAGACCAGCCTGGGCAACATAGCAAGATCGTGTCTCTACAAAAATAAAAATAAATATAAACTAACTGGGTACAGTGTTTTGCACCTGTTGGCTACTCAGGAGGCTGATGTGGGAGGATTTCTTGAGCATAGGGTTTCAAGACTATAGTAAACTGTGATCACAGTACTCCAGCTTGGGTGACAGAGCAAGCCCTGTCTTTTTTTTGAGACCGAGTCTCACTTTGTTACCCACAGTAGAGTGCAGTGACAGCATAGCTCAGAGCAACCTCAAAGTCTTGGGCTTAAGCAATTCTCTTGCCTCAGCCTCCCAAGTAGCTGAGACTACAGGCACTTGCCACAATGCCCAGCTGTTTTTAGAGATGACGTCTTGCTCTGGTTCAGGTTGGTCTCAAACCTTGTGAGTTCAGGCAGTCCACCTGCCTTGGCCTCCCAAAGTGCTAAGATTAGCAGTGTGAGTCACTGTGCCCAGCCCAAGATCCTGTTTCTAAAAATAAACAAATAAATAAATAAATAGGCTGGGCACAGTGGTTCACACCTGTAATCCTGATAATCTGGGAAGCTAAGGCAGGTGGATTGCTTGTGTTTAGGAGTTTGAGACCAGCCTAAGCAAGAGCAAGACCCCATCTGTACTAAAAATAGAAATATTAGCCAGGTATTGTGGTGGGTGCCCTATCATCCTGTCCCAGCTACTTGAAAAGCTGAGGCATGAAGATTGTTTGAGCCCAGTGGTTTGATGTTGCTATGAGCTAAAACACCACAGCACTCTAGCCTGGGTTAGAAAAAAAAAAGTCTGTGAATGCCCTATCCTAAGTTGTGATTCTGTTTATTTGAGAGCAATAGTAGGAATTCATGTTCACATATAGTCAGTCTAGGTGACTAATATTTCTGCTTCTACAGATTTGATTCTAATTTGTTGGAAACTATTCTGATGTAAAGATCTCTTTTAAACTCACAGCTTTTTTTTCTTCCAGTGTCTTTTATTCTTTGAATATTGCTTTATTAGCAGTAGTTAATTATCATTTGATTGTAAATCTCATGTTTCCTCTCCTTAATGTTATTACCACTTGACTTCTGTCCCTTACATACAGAGTTCCTTAGTGCAACCCTAAAGCCTCAGTTTGAGAAATTTCTCTTGGATCATCATAGGAACCAGAGTATACTATAGAATGCTATATCCTATCATACTGTTAGATTCTGAACCCTTGGAGCTGTCCTCAGCCTTAGAGTTCTTTATCAGGTGATTGCTTAAACTGAGAATTCTCCTTAACTTTTAGAGAAAAAAGCCTAACCTGTTGGTTAGTCTAGATTTTGTGTACTTAATTGCAAAAAATTTGCCAAAGCATTTTGCTACTATCCTACAGGGATACATTGTTTTCTTTATTTTAAAATTCTTAAAAGAAATTATTTTTGGCATGGAATTAGTAGAATTCCTGGTATCTCATCAGTGCTGCCTATTGTTTCCATCCCTTTGGAAAATGCCACTGAGCCTTAGCAATTGATGTAACTTTGTAAGCTGCCCCAGCCAACTTCATCAGGAAAGACACTGGAAGAAGAATGGAAAACATGGGCTTCTATTCGTAAGCTTTCCTTAGAAGACTGCATTGCTCAGGCTCCATGCACTTTGTTTTTTAAATGGAATATGAGGTAGAAGATCTGTGCAAGTAAAGGAAAGGGTCTTCTGTTCAGTGAGCAGCTGTGCTGCCTCTTGTGATTAGGGCTCAGGGTTGGTGCCTTCTCCCCAGTGGAGGTGCTATCTAGTACTGAGGTTGACTGATGCATAAAGAAGGAAACCATTTCTCTCTTCTGCCTCTCAAGGCAGCCTTAGCTCTGTCTGGCATCTGCTACAGTGAGACCTACTTCAAGCTAAAACTTTTCATTTCTTCTTAAAGAGATATATCTCACTGTCTTTTATTAACTTTTTTAAAAAGTGGGGTGGTGGTAGGACCTGTGGTAAATAAACATTTGTTTACCAGATTTACCTATGCAAGACTAAGCCAGATGACCCATACTTTGGTGCAAAATGAATTAAGAAGGAAAAGCCAGGTTTATTTCCTAGAAGAATTAGGATTGTATTTAGCTGCAGGTAACAAAAAAAACAACTTCATGGTCTTAAACTTCACTCAATCAATTGCCTAATAATAGGCAGTCCAGCCTGGTGTGATGGCTCACCTGTGTCGTCAGTGAACCCGGTGGTGCCTTCTGGCTACCCACTTTGCAAACCTCATCATGTAGCTTCTGTTCCCATGGAACCAAGATACCTCCTGTATCATCACCATATTCCTCCCACAAAGAAGGCATGAGTTCTTCTAACAGGATTCATGTTTTTATTTGGGAAGAAGTGCCTTTTCTGGTGACTTTGGTATATGTCTTCATTTTTGTAATTTTGTCATATGCCCACCTCTAGATGCAAGGAAAACCTTGGATTGAGCGTTTTACTCTTCCAGCCACTATAATTGAGACAAGGGATGTTGGGGTTGTGGACAGTTTTTAGATAGCCAGTCCATAGTGTCAGCCGCTTTCCCCATGTATTCACTTGCTTCTGGCTGAGGCCCCACCAGTAAGGTTACCAGCATTGTAGTTACCAGCATTTAGTCATAAAATTACCTTGTCAGGCAAATTTCTCTTATTCATTGATTAAAACATGGAGTATATGATAGTAGTGGGAGCAGGAGCTTCATAATCAAGGTGTTTAATGAAAGCATCTTTCCAAAGCTAAGAGTAAGCTTAAGGCAGGATGGAAGAGGAGGCCATCTCAACTGGGTGTCCAGTTGAGAAGTGAGCAGATGGAGAGAAGCCTAGCTGGCAGCCCAGGGCAGCTAGGGTGAGCTGGCTGAAACCAGATATGCCAGCACAGTTTTTTTTTTTTTTTCTTCTTTCCCTTTGTCTTCTCATGTGAGTTTGAAATGGAAAAATAAGATGGCTATAGTTTGGCTCAAATAATCTATATGTTCCAATTACCTATTGCTGCATAATAATCCACTCAAATCCTAGTGGCTTGAAAAAAAGATATCTTTTATTTTTCCATATATTTGCAGTTTGGGCATGGTTGGGAGGACAGCTTGTCTCTGTTTCACATGGTGTCTGTTGAGGTGGCTCAAAGCCTGGGGTCTAGAATCATGAAGGCTCTTTGATGCGTGTCCCTGGAGGTTGGTGCTGGCTGCTGGCTGGGACTTGGCTGGAAGTGGGACTGAAGCTTTTCCACATGGCTGTTTGACTTTCTCACAGCACTGTGGCTAGGTTTTATGGGTGAGCATACAATGGGGAAAGCCAGGAGGAAGCTAGATCACCTTTTGTGACCCAGCCTTCAAAGTCTTCAGCCTCACTTTTGCCACATGCTGTTTATTAGAAGTGAGTCACTAAGACTGGCCCATATTCACAAGAAGGGGACTAACTGCACCTTTTGATGGGAGGCATGTCAAAGTATATGTGGGCGTGTTTTAAAAGGACTACACTAATGATAATTTGTTTACTTTTGCATTTTAGCAGGATCATGGCAGTACCATTTCACAAATTAAGACGGAGATGTTTGTAGTGATCAGGGCAGGTCCATAAACTCCATCTTCTTTTACTGTTGTTAACTTAGAGAAAAAGTTGTAGTTCTTATAAGAAAATAGTAGACAGTGATATGATTGATACCCATGTGCTTTTCATAGAAATGATACAGTCAGTAAATTTATCAAGTGCAGATGAAAATTTTTGTTGGAAAAGGAAATGAAAACATTATAGGGCATTCTTGGCCAATTCAGTGTTTTGTAGTCAAAGTCTAAAGGAAAGTTCTTTTATTGGCACTTCAGAAATGCAGATTTCACATTTGAACTCAGCAGTAACTCACTAAGAGAGCTTGTGTGTGCTGGTGAGGGTGGAATAGATTTGCGGTCTGGACATAGTTGGTTTAAAGTTTAAAATCATTGAAACCTGATGTTTGTAAAGTTGGTATAGATGGGACCAAGGAGATTTTACTGTGTTTAACACACAATAGCCTTTTGTTTAATTCCCTACTGAGACTATCTCTAGAAGTACATGTTTGCTGCAGGCTCCTATTAAAATGTGAGGGGAAATTGAATTAAGATTCCAAATCTTTAACCTTTTTCATATACTCTGTTAGATCTCCGCCATATGGGTAAATCTTTAAAAGTTTAGAGAAATATTCTGAGAGGAAACATGATATTCCTCTTTTTGCAGCATGAAAAAAATAATAAATATTAATTAGCCTTTTTCTGAACCAGTTCTGGTTCTACCATGGTTGTTTGCTGGGTCAATAAGTCAATATCAGTAATCACTGTGGATTGAATGAAGAGTGTGTGTGTGTATGTGTGTGTGTGTGTGTATAAATCTCTTGTCATGTGGCATAGCCAAGGAGTCAGAACTCTTTGAACAGTTTCACTGGCAAATTCGATTTAATTTATTTCAAGGAAAATCTTAGCAGTATTTGGCCTTTATGACTTTGTGGTACTTTTATAATACTTTAAATTCATTTCTAGTGAATTTCTTGTAAGTATACTTTTTATGAACATTTTGAAAAACTAACAGTCACTTCTTAGTTTTAATAATTTTAACACCTATTAATGGTTTTTCTTTTATAGATAATGATTTTATTCTCCTGTTTCCTAATAGTTATATATTGTTTTTATTTTCACATTGCTTTTAAAGAATATGGTAAGTAATAATAGTTAGAGTTGTGGTTCTGTCTAGTTCCTTCAGACTATAAAGGAAGTATCTACAGTGTTTTAGTTTTAGGTTTGTGGACATCCATTGATTTGTGATTTTTTTTATTTATTGTGCTAGGAAAATACTCTTTCAAAAGAGAAAAGAAAATCAAGTTTGGGCATAGTGGCTCATACTTGTGATCCCTTGGAGAGTCTGAGGCAGGAGCATTGCATGAGGCCAGGAGTTTGAAACCAGCTTGGGCAACACAGCGAAATCCTGTCTCTAAAAAACTGAAAAAATTAACCAGACATGGTTGTAGTCTGAGCTTCTCCAAAGGCTGAGATGGAGGCTTGAGCCCAGAGATTTAGAATTATATTGAATTGTGATTGTGACACTGCACATCAGCCTGAATAACAGAGCAAGACCCAGTCTCTAAAATATATATGTATATATATATACATACATAAAACATATATAATATATAAATATATATGTATGATAAAATAATAAATACAATAGATGTATAAATATATACGACATATGAGATATACATATATACTTATATATTGTATATTTTATATATATTCTCTAAAAATATATAATATATATAAAATATATACATATATTTTTTTAAATCAAGAGTGGATTTTATTGATTCATGTTCTTAGCATCTGAAGACAAAGGTATAGAATTTCTCAGTTTCTATAATTCATGTTATGAATCACTTTTGATTTCCTGATTATTAAGATGTCCTTGCCTTCCTAGTTAAAAAGGAAAGCACTTGATCATTATATATTCTTTTTATACATTTTTAGATTTAACTTACTAGCGTATTATCCAGATTTTTCTTACATAATAAGTAAAGTTGGCATTTATTTTCTTGGTATCATAATACCAAAATGAGAAGCTGCCATCTTTTCTGCATTGTCCAATTGGTAGCCACTAGCTCATTCAGTTGTTTAAATTTAAATAGATTTTAAATCTACGCTGCCTGTAGCTCAGTGGCTAGGGTGCTGGCCACATACACTGGGGCTGGCAGGTTCAAACCCAGCCCAGGCCTGCCAAACAATGACAGCTCCCAACAGCAACAACAACAAAATAGCCAGGCGTTGTGGCAGGCACCTGTAGTCCCAGCTACTTAGGAGGCTGAGGCAAGAGAATCGCTTAAGCCCAAAAGTTTGAGGTTGCTATGAGCTGTGAGGCCAGGGCACTCTACCAAGGGCAACATAGTCTCAAAAAATAAATAAATAAATAAATAAATTTAAATAGATTGAAATCAAATAGCATTAAAAGTTTACTTCAAGTGCCCAGTAACCATGTGTGGCTAGTGGTTGCCGTATTGGACAGTGCTGCTTCAGAGAAATTTGTGTATAATGTGAGAGTTATTTTTCCTTTTAAGTTTTAAAACAGTTCATTTGTAAGTCAATGCAGTAAACTTTAACTCTTTCATCACTAATTCTGTATGTTTATGTTTTATTGCTTGATTTGTTACAGAAGTTTGTCATTTTTATTTTAATGTGATAGCTCTTATATATGGTTAATATTTTAATGATATTTTTAAAAGATAACTTTCAACTTTGTGCAAATCATTAATAGAGGTCCATTAGAAAGTACAGATGCTCGATAAGAGTCACATTTTACTATAGAGACAACTATGATTTTCTATCCTTATATGTGCATTTTTCTAAATTATGATAAAAAATACAACATAAGGATGGCGCCTGTGGCTCAGAGGAGTAGGGTGCCGGCCCCATATGCTGGAAGTGGCAGGTTCAAACCCAGCCCCGGCCAAAAACTGCAAAAAAAGAAAAAAGAAAAAAGTACAACATAAAACTTACCATCTTAACCATTTTAAGTGTATAATTTAGCAGCTTTTTTATTAAAAAGAATCATACTGTGTACTGTTTTAGCCTGTATATTTTTCTCTTAGAGATAATCCCTTCTCCAAGTATTCGTTGTTTCCCCTCGTTTTATTTGCCATAACTGTATGAAAATGTATAACAATGGTACAATAAGAATCCTTGTTTTGTTCTTTACATTAGAGGAATTTGTGTGTGTATGTGTTTGTGTTACCTTGATATTTGAGCTAGATAATCTTCATAATGAAAAGAAAATACCTTCCTTTTCTACTTACTAGGTTAATTTTTAAAATGTGGGTAGATGTTGAGATTTATTATATGATTTTGTCTGCATCATTCCGTTGATACATATGGTTTTTCTTTTTGACCCACTTATGCCATAATCATATTAGCACATTTTCTTATATTAAACTGGTTTTGTATTCCTAGAAAAACTATTTGATGAATGTATTCCAAATATGATTACTAAACAATGCAATTCAATTCATTGGTATTTTTTTTTTTGTAAATTTGGTCTGTGGTATTTTTTTTTTGTATATTTATTTTAAATTTGCGGAGTATAAATATCAGCATTATAATAGCTGATTTTCTGGTCCCTAAAGTTTTGGTACCCATGAAACCAGGTATAACTGGTTGCTTGTCAAGATTGTGGTTTGATAATGTTCTCAATTGTTATTGTCCCTTTCAGGTTCTTTATATTGTTCTTTGTATCAGTTTTGATGTGAAACTTCATGCTCATAGATAATCAGGTTGATTATCCAGTTCATTTGCATGAAGGAGATTAGGATTAATGTTGGTTATAATAATGACAGCAATTAACATTTCTTGAGGCTTACTGTGTGTTAGAAATTGTACTACATATTTGAGAGTGATTATCTTTTTTACTCTCTGCCAAACCAAATAGATAACAGTTTACAGTTGGGAAAATTCATGCTTATAAGGATTAAATAATTTTCTGGGTCTTGAAATATGTTTTGAGAAATCTAGGATACTTAATCTCTCTCTGTATCTGTGGTTATTTAACTTTTTTAGTTTCTATATTATTTAGGTTTTTTTCCTTTTCTCTTAATCAGTCTTGTGGCTTGTTATATTATGTCTTTCCTTTTATCATTAAAGAATCAAGTCTTTGTGTAGTATAGTTCTTTTAGTACATTGATTTATGTAGCTTCCTTAAATTTTGTTTCCTGTTTATAATAACTTGTTTTACTTTTTTTAAATTTAGATGAGTTGGTTCATTTGTTTCTTAATTATTTTATTTCAAAAAAAATTTTTGATGGCATGGGTTATATATTTTTTTATTTTTTATTTATTTATTTTTTATTGTTTGGGATTCATTGAGGGTACAAAGAATTAGGTTACAGTGATTGCATTTGTTAGATAAAGTACCTCTTATAATTATGTCCTGCCCCCAAGAGGTGTGCCTTACCCATCCTCCTCCCTCCTCCCCTATCCCCACTTGCTCATTCCTTAACCTCTTCCCCCCTTGTATTAGCGCATCTACTCCCTTTATATTTGAGTAGAGTACATTGGATTCTTGCTTCTCCATTCTTATGATGCTTTACTCAGAAGAAATGTGTTCCACCTCCATCTAGGTTAATACAAATGACGTAAAGTCTCCATCTTTTTTAGTAGCTGAATAGTATTCCATGGCATACATATACCACAGCTTGTTAATCCATTCCTGGGTTGGTGGGTATTTAGACTGGTTGTAAATTTCAGGTGATTGTAAATTGAGCTGCGATAAACAGTCTAATTCAAATATCCTCATGATAATAGGATGAAGAAAATAAAGTTTTTTTTTTCTTCTGGATAGATGCCTAATAATGGGATTGCAGGATCAAATGGGAGGTCTAATTTGATTTCTTTGAATATTCTTGATACTTCCTTCTAAAAAGGTTGTATTAGTTTGCAGTCCCACCAGCAGTGTAAAAGTGTTCCTTTCTCTCCCATCCATGCCAGCATCTGCAGCTTTGGGACTTAGGGATGTGGCACATTCTCACTGGGGTTAAGTGATATTTCAGTGTAGTTTTGATTTGCATTTCTCTGATAATTAGGGACAATGAGCATTTTTTCATATGTTTGTTAGCCATTCATCTATCTTCTTTAGAGAAGGTTCTATTCATATCTTTTGCCCAGTGATATATAGGATT
>CAUYQV010155180.1:0-14556 GCA_963574575.1 Galagoides demidoff | reverse complement strand
TGTAATCCCTCTCTTTAGCTACTCTGTTTCAGGCAACCACTGATTTACTTTCTGGCAATAGTTGTTTCATTTTTTGGAATGACGTAGAAATGCAATCATACAGTAAGTACTCTTTTATTCAACATGAATATTTTAAGACTCATTCATGTTGTGGTATGAATCAAGAGCTCATTCCCTCTAATGCCAGAGGCCTTCTACAGTACTGAATGGATATGCCACCGTTTGTCAGTTGACTGACATTTGGATTGTTTCAGACTTTGGGCTATTATTTGATACCAAAAAAGTCACTGTGAATGTGTGTGTACGAGTTATTACTCAACCATATGCTTTCTTTATTCTTGAATAAATATCTAGGAGTAGAATAGATGGCTCACATGTCAGGTGTGCATATCAGTTTTGAGAAATAATTTTCAGAAGTGTATCATTTAACGTTCCCAACAAGAGCATATAAAAGTCCTACCATAGAACCTCCAGGTTCTCACCAATACCTAGTATGGTCAGTCTTTTCTTCCTTTAAGCCATTTTAATACCATGGTCATGATGAGTTTTATTATGATTTTAATTTGCATCTCCATAACAACAAATAATGTTGAACTTCTTTTCATATTTACTTTTCTACATATCCACATATCTTCTTCAGTGGTATATCTGTTTAAACCTTATATAAATTTTTAAAGATTATGTCATTTGTTTTGATATTGAACTTTGGAAGCTAATTATATATTTCACATACAAGTCCTCCATCAGATATGTGATTTTCAAATATTTTTTTCTCAGAATATTTTATTCTGTTTACTATGTTTCTTTAAATGTACAAATTTCCATTTTAACAAAATCTGTTTTTGTACACTGATTTGTTGTAATAGCCAAGAAATATTTTCCTAACCAAAATCCTCCACATTTTCTTCTGTGTGTTTTTCTAGAGGCTTTATAAATTTATAATATATATTTAAATCTCTGATCCATTTTGAGTTACTGTTTAATACAGGGCCAGTTATGAATTTTCTTAATTCATACATTAATATAAAATGGTTCAACCCCATGTGTTGAAGAGGTTATTCTTTCTCCACACAATGTTGTGGTAGGTTTATAAGGGACAAGTTCAGAGGGGGAATAAAAGAGAAAATTAAAAATATGCAGCAAAATCTCAAAACAGAGGAATGACTGTCGTAGAAACGTAGAGTCAGAAGATATCTGAACGACCTTTTTATAGCTTAAATAATGATGCAAAGAGGTTCAATAACTTGTCAGCTTCTCTTAGTGAAGTTATGCACAAAGACAGAACAAAATCCAAGCCTTTTATTTCCTAGTTCAGAATTATTTCCATTGTTAGAAACTGAGTACAGAATAAGCTCCCTCTCTTCACACATCCTGAGAAAGGAGAGCTTTTATGTAACCTACTAATTGCATCCAGAGCACCCCCACTTTAAAGAACAAATGCCAGGGCAGGGGATACTTATACAAAGGAAAAATAAATAACCAATTTAGTATTTTAGTAATACTAGTGTGGTAAAGAAAAAGAAATGTCAAGATATGTGAATAACTGAAACTCTATTCTTTAAATTCATCAAACATTTCATTAAATGTTCCCTAACCTGTCACCTGTGAAATGAATTCAATTCACCACTACCATTCAAACAGAATTCTCCATTTTCTTCACCTTTCTCTCTCCCATGTTATTCTCTGTATAACTTTATCAATTTCTATTGGCTTTAATTATGCCTACTTTGGTTACAAATCTTTGAGGAATATATTTCCATTCCTCATTTTTTTCTCTATGTTCCAGACTCAAATGTTTTGTGCCCTTCTATGTAAAGTAAGTCCAAGCACTTCAAGTTACACATTCAAAATTAGACATATGCTCAACTCCTTTCTGAACTTCCTCTTTCCCTGTATTTCTTATCTCCGTAGAGAGCATGACCTTCCCCTTCTATCACTGCCCCATCCTTCAAATCATTTCCTATTCATTCTTGTTCTAAAAGTTCCCAAATTTCCTGCCTCACATCCACCATCCCTCCATGACTCCTAACTAAAATATGGATTTCCTTCCAATTTTTTACAAAAATCCTTTTTTTTTTTACCCTGATTGGAGCTGTGGCCATCATTTCACAGCTGCTCGCAAGGACTGGTCTAGCCTCTTAGGTTGGCAAAAGACCCTTCACAGTTGACCCTGAGCTTGGTTCATAACCCTAGACATTAGCCAACCTACACCTCAGCCATTCCATAATATTTCAACTGTTTGCAAACACAGTTGGCCCTTTCATATTCTGAGCATGCTTGATGTGATAAATTATACTTCCTTATGTGATGAAATCCTATATATCCTACAAGATTTTTTTTATTTGTAAAGTCTTAATTCAATCCCCAGGCCAACTAAGGGACGGTTTCTCTGTCTTTTATGTTCCTATAGACATCTCTTTGTATATCAACTGTGACATTTATCAATTGCACTCTAACAAGATATTTGGGTGCCTAGCTTTCCCAAACATTGTAAGGACCTTTAGGGCAAGAATGATGTCATATTCCTCTTTGCAAGCAATCAAACTAGAAATAAGCATAGTCTTTGAGGACCAGGTAAACTTCAGTACATATCTGCTGAATAAAGAAGTAATGATGAATGGATAAATGCATGGATGATTGGAAGTAGTTGGGTATATCAAATGCAGCCCTTTGATTTCCTATCTCAGGAACCAGGTTCAGTGGGAAACTAATGGAAAGTATACCTATGCCTGACACTATAGACATAGCTGCATAAATAATACAATACCGAGAAATCAGTGGAGTCATTGTCCACAAATAGCTCCCTGTAAGCCCAATGATGCTTGTAATTCTTTAAAACAGAACAAAGGTTTTTATTATATAATTAGAAAAGAAGTTAAACTAATTAATACCTCAGCCACTAATTTATAATGCAATGTAGAGTCAGAGGTCCATGTCACTGAAGCTAATTTCTGCCTCTTACGGAACATTAGCGCAGACCTAGGTTGCCTGAGTTTAAGACCCAACTTAGCAATGTGCACTAATTTATCTATGCCTTGTTTCTCCCACCTTTTAAAACAGAGGCCATGATAATAGAACTATCATCCCAGAAGTATTGCAATGAGAAGACTCCGTAAGTTAATATATGTAATTTTCCGAAAAAATTCCTTGGATAATAAACAATGATTAATGACTTATTATTTTTAATTCTAAATAATTTATCATTTATATCAGGACTTCTCTGGAGGGAAATGTATAAAAGCAGGTATGGTGAGTTTTGCCAGATGGTAAGATGGGATGCTACAGATGGAACAAAAGTCAAGGAAGATAGAACTAGCAAATACACAGGTGACCACTTCCCTCCAGTGTGTATTTGAGCTCTTGCCCGAATCAGAATTTGGCACAGCAACTATAATATTATCACTTTATCAGATGATAATGAGATGAGTTTTACAATAAGAAAGCTGTGTATTAATGTAAAATGCCCAAGACCTAGTTTTAAAGTAACTTGAATTTCCTGGAGAAAAAATTGGAGGAATAAATGATAAGACATTCATTATAGTTGCAAAGGAAATAACTACCAATAAAAGAACAACAACAACAAAAAAAAAACTATCAGGAACTTATGATTCTTTGGAAAATAAGAACAAGACTGAGGAGGAACTTTGTGGGAGTGGGACGGGACGAGTTGAAGGAGGAGGGAGTAATGTCATGGAAAAATGTGAAACATGGAAATTAATTTGTAAACAACATGTCAACCTATTGGTATACCATGGAAGAATGAAAATGCCCTTCATCTCATGAGTAGTAATTCTTTTTTTATTATTAAATCATATCTGTGTACATTAATGCTATCATGGGGTACAGAGTGCTGTTGCTATATACAATTTGAAATACTTTCATTCAACTAGTTAACATAGCCTTTATGTCATTATCTTAGTTATTGTGTTAAGACATTTATATTCTACATTTAGAGAGATTCACATGTACCCTTATAGGATGAACCATAGGCATGATCCCACCAATCACTCTCCCCCTCCCCTCCCTCTCCCCTTTCTCCATATTCTTGGGCTAATAATTCTATAATCCATTTTTACTTTAAAAGGCAGAGACCTCCAAATTCAGCAGAGAGAAGAAAATAAAAGTAGATGGATCAAACTGAAATTATTTGAGCTGTAAATTTAGGCTTCTTTGCTGTTGACTGGGCTGATATCATGTATTCTAGAGACAGAAAATAACCAATCATTTCCTGTTACTCTTTCACCATTCTCATTACATGAATGAATATAGGAAATGAAACATAAGCCCCCTACCCTCAGAAGAGAAAAGGCCAAAATAATTTTCATAAAATCTATGCCCTAAGTTTGTGTTTATATCACGTAGAAGAGCCTGTCAGAGAGTAAATTGCTTTATGTTTAGATCCTTATCATTAACCCACTTTGGCCTGGTATACTCTCTTCTCATCCCGTGATAGGTAGATTAGCAGTAAATTATAACACAAGCCAGTAGAAATATATAAATAGAATCTGCATGATATTTATTCAATGGATAAAATATAAACTTAACTTATATGCAATATAATGCACATTAAGCATAAAACTCTGAAATAAATAAGGACAAATTAATTCAAGGACAAAAAAAGGAATTACGAAAAATAAAAACCAAAATTCAAGATGCATACCCTTCTTTAAAACAGGGACAATGAACTACTAATATCTCTAGCTCCAGAAAGGCAATTTCATTTTATTATAGAGGAAAAATTCAATAATGGATATGAACATTTCCAAACTTAAGAAAGTCATGACAAGTTCAAATTATAAAGAAAGAAAGCAATATATTTAAGGAAGATTTCTATGTTTCATTTAAAAATGTTGGATGGTCTATGTGACTTTAAGTTTCTGTTACTTGAGTTCTGTTTGCTCCCCAGATAAACAAACAAACAAACAAACAAAGAAGTACGATTAAATGCAAATGTCATTCCATATCAAACTCACAATGACAATCTTTAAAATAACTATTTTCATAAATGAGAATGTCAACACTATAATTTCATTGCTTATGGGTCTCAAGTACACTTGAATTAGATTCAGTGCCAGTCCATGCGAAGAGTGAAATAAGCCAGCCCTTTCCCCTCTTTTTTCACACCTTTCAATAATAAATTGTAACATGCCTTTGTCTACATTCTTCTCTAGCTTTATTAGTGCTATTTTGGATTGTGAGATTTTTATGCCACCCTAGCAGCTTCCCCACACCCCACCTCTTTGCCTTTTCTTTCTCCACCATTGTTCTTCTCAACCACAAGACCATCTGTTCACTTGGCAGATGCAAGTCAGTTCTATAATTGTTGTCATTCTTAGCAGAGTGCAAACCCCGCACAATCCAGAGGACGAGAAGTACTACATTCATGAGTTAGCCAAATGTATATTGTTGTCGAAATTACTTGTCAAAACGTCAAAGGGAACGATGTTTGATTTTCAAAGCACAGCAGACATCTATCCAGATTACAATATGAGGGCTCTATTATGTTGTTACTTATGCAATGCATCATTCAGATTTTGACTAAAGTAAATGGCATGAGCTCTTGCAGGCTTTGATTCCTATTGTGTAAAAGGAAGATAGGAGTTAGTTACAAAATCCTTTGTTCGAGTCATGAATGGAGAGGTTTTCTGAAGTGTGTCAAATACAAAAATGTGAAGGCAGAAACCCCTGGGATGAATGCATCTCACTTTTAAACAACCACAATATTTGATCATCGTGATTTAATCAGAAAATATAGCAAAATATTGAATTAGGTGATTTTTCAGGATGAAAGGCAATGAGAAATTACATTAGCTTTCTATTGCTGCTGTAACAAATTACCAGGAATTTAACATCTTAAAACCACACTAACGTGTTCATTTTGGTAAGTATGAAGTCCAATACAGTTCACACTGGAATGAAATCAAGGTACTGGGGAGGCTGCATTCCTTTCTGGAGGCTCTAGCTGAGAATTCATCTTCTTACCTGTTCCAGCTTCTACAGAGGACCCTAATTCATTGACTAGGACCTATTTCCTGTCTTCAAAACTTGCATTTCTCTAATCATTCTTTGTGGTCATATCTTCATCGATGGCAACATCCAGGAAAGGTTTTTTGCTTTTAAAGAATTACATAACATAATTCAGGATAATATAAGGGTCTTTATCCTTAATTACATCTGCAAGTCCCCTTTTTCACATAAAGTAATATTTATATTTATTTATAATGCAATAATATAGTAATTTGTGTATTCATTTATAATAAACAGCTCCCCAGGTTTAAGATATGGGCATCTTTGGAGGCTATCATTCTTTCTACCGCAGACATCATCTACCTCAAGCTCCAGTAACAAATGACAAGCAGGAAAGATAAAAGAGTTTATATTTGCTCAAAGTTATATAAATAGTGGACCATTAAGATCAGGACCACAAAACTCCTGTTACTTGTTCTTGTAACTTAAAAGAAATGGTCTTTTCATAGTTTTACACAATTCTTCTTGTGTTAAAGAGATGAAACAAAGAATTCTTCCAGTTATTTGCACTTCACAGCTCTACCAGCAGACTGAAAATATTATTTGTTGATAGAAATCAGTTATACACACAACTTTTCAACAATGTGTATACCACCCAGAGTTGGATAGAGTAGGTGTTTAATTAGCAGAGATAGATAGATAGATAGGTAGGTAGATGGATAGATAGATGATAGATAGTTAATGACAACAGTGTTGCTGCCAATCGCAACACATTCCTGAAGCCTCTAACCACTGTCTTAATTACTGGTTTCTAAGGTAATCTGAGCATACATGCATTGAAGATAGATGTGTAAGAATTCAACCAATTAGAATGTCTGTTTACATAAACCTCCAGCAAACACCTATTAAATGGTCACCCCTGGCTAGATGAGGAGCTAGATGCTGGAGATAAAGGCTAAATAGGGAATGGCTATATAGAGAATGGAATCTGTCCTGAATTAACTCATGGTGTGGTTGGCAAAACAAACATATATAAATTACTGTGTTTCATGTCTTCCCATATACATAAAAGGAAAATAAAGAGAACGCTGCCTATGCCGGAAGGAATATCGAGACAGGATCCATAGAGAAGGTAGCATTTGATACTGAACTTGAAGGATAGTTCAGAGTACAACTAGTCACATAAGTGGTAATGGACTTTCTTTTATTTTCTTAGGAACCATAAGATGGTATCAGGTGAATCAAACCAAAAAAGTCTACCCAACTTAGCCTCTAGGAAAGTTAGATGAAAATATGATCTTTCTTCTGAACTTTTGCATTTCAAAATGTAAGCCTGAAGATGGACAATAGCACACTCACAACCATGGCAAAGGTTACTTTCTCTGATGAATAGTCTTAAGCTCCAAAGCCAAGTATGTAGGTGTTTTCACACTAAGTGCTTTAGGGATGATAAGGGGACCATCACATCGATACCTTGCTGTCTCATAATATGGAAGAGTGAACTCCAGAGAATTTCCAAACAGATACCCCTTAATAAAATGATGACTAATTTTAATCCACGTCAAAACTAGGCACTTGATTTAGAAATAGTAAGTTCACTATAATCTGATTTTGGACACTACAGAAATTATTGCTTTTGTTAAAGCAATAAAAATGCATGTTTCTTCACAGAAATTATATTGATCTTAAATCCTATACATACCTGTCTCTGGCACTTGAGGGCTCTCTGTTAGAAACAAAATCACATGCAAATTTAATTCAGGTTGGGGATCCTGGAAGTCTCTCATTGCAAAATAAGGGTTTTGTTTGGTTTTAAATTCTGACCTCAAGTCAAAGCATAAGGGGCCTGGATCATTGGGTATTACTGGAACTAAAGCTAGAGCATCACCAGTGACATTTATTCACAAAATCGGCCACAATTCTATGAAATACTGAACTGAAGTTTTATGATTAGCTATCCATACTATATAGTCATCAGAACCAAATAAGGCAGGTTTTATGTTTGCTGATACTGTGATTACTGCATGAAATGAACTTTTTTTTTTTTACTTGAAGCTGTGTTTGGATGAACTTAGGCAATCATTCTATTATTCCCCAACTATTCCTCATGAATCTATTTGTTCACAACAAACCCAAGTGTTATACCCTCTGTTGTGTATGTGTGTGTATGTTATTTACAAGAGGATACTCAGAAGACAAATCCTTTATATTAAGATATTGTTTGCATTATTTTTAAACCAAAGGATACTTTAACTCTTTATTCTCTAAAGATTTTGTAAACCTCTTTATTTTTAAAATTGTTGTCATCTTTTGCATCCCCTTAAGTTTTTTCTTTCCTAACATATTGAATTTGGAGCATGTATAGTCCATTAAATAAAATATATTTTTAAATTTTAACTTTGAATGAAAAAAGGAAGAGACAATCCCTTGGAATTTTATTCTTAAAAACATAAAAGATATCCTCATATTTATTATTTTGGATCAAAAATACTGTGAGCACTTTTAGCATGAATAAAAAATTGAAGCCTTTATAAATTGCATCTTCATATGTTCAGAAAATGTCTACTTCAGATTTTAAGTACTAAAATGTAGATACAATTAGTGGCTATGTCCCATTTCATGCAATTACAAATTTGACTACATAAACCATTCTATTTTAAAAGCTATGTAGAAAAGAATACAGGCACACACAATATATGTGTGTATATATAACAATTTAAAAAAGCAATGGACGTGCCTGCTGCGTTAGTTGAGTACATTAAATGTGTGGAGTTACAATGCAAATCCTCTGAACCATTATAACTATTAAGAGAAAAATTATGTATGTAGGTATATATTTGCATTTAGGAGAATTTGATTTCCATGTAATACACACAGGTATGACTTGAGAAAGAGACATGGATGTCTAACGGGGCCAGAAGCATTGAAACCTGAGAGGTATTTGTCTCACAGTACATTATGGTGAATCTGGATTGGTTGTCCTTTGCAAGGTGAGTAGATTGTATTATATGATGTCAAGCTATACATATGTCAAGCTATCCCTCATACTCTCATAATTACGCATTTTATCATCCTTAGATATTTCCATGATTACCCCCTACATGCTTTAATTGCAGGTAGTTATATGTGTATGTAGGACTGGGTATTTGGGAGTTTGGTGCAATATAACTTTCTTATTGAGGCAGTCTCTTCAGATTTTAACACCTGTATATCATCATTGATCCCTCTATTAGAAAAATACATTTGTGAAAATGTAATACATGTAATGAACAGGTGAATACAATTAAATGACTTGTTATTTATTATTGTTGTGATAAAACCTAGCCTATCATCACATTATAAAAAAACTTGAATGCTTTTGAGGAAATTTTGTCAGATATGAAGGTGTATATTTGGGGAACTCCATTCTTTCCTTGAGTATCAACTATTACTTGGTCTACAAGGCTCTGCTGATAGAGGAACATGCAATAGAAAATAGGAGTGTTGGTAACAACTACGAGTTTGTGGACTGTTTTAAAAAGTAGCAATATATCAACATGTATTCAAGTATTTGATATATATTGATCAAGATAGTATATGCCAAGCATTTTTTTAATCACTGAAAAAGTGAGCAAAACAAAATCCTTGTTCTCCAAGAGAGGAATGTAACACAGCAGGTAAGTAAAAGAGTCATACTGCATTACTGTGGGTTTTCAAGATGGAGATGGTAGACCTCTGTGTACTGAAGCAAAATGATAATAAAGATAAATCCCTGTGGCCAAGAAAAGTTGTAAATTTCTGGTATTATGAATAACTTACTATGATTCGTGAATATCACAAAGATATTGAAAACATTTTTAGAATCAAGCCATTACAGGAATTATGGATAGGACTTTGTTTAGAAAAGTCTTATCTGCTGGGAGACAGAGTAACATCCTGTCTATAAAGAGAAGAGAGGAGAGGAGAGAAGATGATAGGAGAGGGGAGGAGGAGAGATCAGAAGAGGAGAGGAGAGAGGAAAAGAGAAAATTAAAAAAGAAAAATAAAATTTTTATTTTTTTTTTGAGGCACAGTCTCACTTTGTCACCCTCAGTAGACTATTGTGACATCATAGCTCACAGCAACCTTAAACTCTTGGGCTCAAGAGATTTTCTTGCCTCAGCCTCCCGAATAGTTGGGACTATAGGCATTGGTCATAATGCCCAGTTATTTTTAGAGATGAGGTTTTGCTCTGGCTCAGGCTGGTGTCTAACTGGTGAGCTCAGGCAATACACCTGCCTCGGCCTCCCAGAGTGCTAGGATTATAGACTTGAGCCACCGTGCCAGGCCCTAAAAGTAAAATTCTTATCTGTAGTCAGTTAGTTGTCACACTATTTAACTCCTTCACTTTAAATAGTTGTGCTGAATGATTATTTGTTAGTAAACATACTTATTGGTCAATTTATTTATTGTATTTAGTAACTTACTTATTAGAACACTAGCATCTAAAAATTACTGCAAGTAATATGTGTTGCTCTATAACATTTTCAGATATAACAGTCAGTGTTTCTTTTGGAGAAATCGAGATTAACCAGCTATTTTCGTAACCTAAACTATGGCTAAAATGTATTTCATGCATGTAAAATGATATCTAAACAAGTATACTTCTAAGTTATTGAGTCTTTAATAAGCTCATATGTTTAAAATCTCCTTTGAATTCTAATCAGATATTTGTGATACTTAGTTTTGGGGCCAAATATACAATTGCTTCAAAAATATCTCAGTGACATGAATTTTTATTTTTTATTTTTTTGGTTGCCTATTCGTTGCTCAGGTTAAACATTTCTTGTGACTTTTTTCCCTCTGCTAATAACAGACTGCATTGGGTCTGTAACATGAATCTCCTGGGCACTCAGAACCTGCTCAGCCTAACGCGCATTTTCTAGGCTTTCTTTGTATCCAATGCCTAATTTTCAGATCCCTGCCCTTGTGTCAGCTGACACTGGTCCTCCTTCTAGCTGTATACAGCCTTGTCCTCAATGAATAAGGGCTTGATTGTGCATTGAATAAAGTGGCTTATTTTACGGTTAAAGCAAATTACACAGAAATGGCATTTCCTATCAAACAAAGAAAAATAATGCCATAATAACACAAACTTGACACTTTCCTAATGCTTTAATCTGAAAATCTCAGCACACTTAACACACAGTAATTAATTAACCCTTACAATAGTCCTGTCAGGAGAGCAGGATTACAACTATTTTACAAATGAAATGCTAAGAGGCAACGTAACCTGGACAAGGTTTCACGGTCTGCTCGTGACAGACCGTATAACTCAGCAGCCTTGGCCCAGGCTCCCAGGCGGTCAACAAGCAGTCAACAAGTACTAATCTGGAGAACATATCACTTCTGCCTAAACCATAAAAACTGCAGTTCTTAAGAAATCCCTGACTGGCTCTTCAGACAAAGGCTTTCCTATATTCTGTCATAATTCTCATCCAAGTTCATCACCAAGGGGAAAGAACTTGAAATTCTGTAAGGGCATCTTGTCAAAGGTTCTGCTGTCATCAAAAAAAAAAAAAAAAAAGTCACGTTAAATGGTAACTATTAAAATCCAACTAAGGAAGTGATTGGAATTGATGGAGGAATGCTGGTGCCTAAGGGCGCTAGCTGGGTACCTACAAAATGTGGTACGCCATGAATTCCATGCCTCTTGATTTTCACGATAAATTTGCATTGATATGTTTCAATTCCAAAAAAAAGAAAAAATTTCTATTATTCACAGGCACAAGCAGAGCCAGCTTCCAAAGAAGATGCAAAGCCAGTTGGGAGTCCTGCTGGACACGAGCATCCAGTGAGGAAGTTGTCTCTCTCTTTTCTTTTGTAAGCAATAAAATTCTGTTCCCAGTTCTGCGGCCTCCTCAAAAACTGTGCCTGCAATCCAAGTGGGTCCCACAGTGTCAGAGGTATGGTTAGCACGGCACTGATATGAGCCTGCTAAGTCTGTAATCACCTACCTGCACTTTCTGACATCAAGGAAAGAGAGCCCACATCTTTTCCCTTCTCGTGTTCCAGAGAATGTACGCTAATTAAGCTCCTCATTAAAAGTTATGTCTCCTCAGAAGTATCTTTAATGGGAATCTGATTTCAGGAAAATATACATATGGCGTCCCCTGCCCGAAACTCTATGCTTATTTAAGTTGGGCATGGTCACCAGCTGATGTGACCATTAGGCCATTATCACAAGCACATCAGGGAAATGGCATGAAATGTGCTAGTTCCACTTCTGGACCACAGCTCCATATAAACCTACTTATCTCGAGTCCCTAGACCTGCATAAGTTCACTTTCTGCCTCTACATGAGTTTGATTCCCATGACACTTTTGTGATTTTAGGAGTTCATCACCCCACTTACAGGACCTCACCCTCGGAGCACCAGAGCCCCAAGCCCAATCATTTCAACCACGCCACCTTCAGCATCACACGCTCTCCTGTTCTCCTAGAGGGACGGCAGCAGTTACTTTTCCACCCTCCAATCCAAAGAAAACACTGCCATTTTCTTTTCCTGTTTTATCCTCTTATCTGTCATCAAACATATCTTTTTTCAGTTTGGCAGGGGTCCAGCTGAACCCACCACCCTCAGTATATGGGGCCAGTGCCCTACTCACTGAGCCACAGGCTCTGCCCAGCTCATCAAACTTTTATTAATCTTTTACATGTCAGGCTCTGAGTTGTGTGGGGATTTAGTGGCAGGTTTATCACAGATTTCATCCAGAAGTACACAATTCATATATGGTGTTGGGGGGCCTAACACAGCCACACACAAACCCTTTCTCTTCCTCCTCCTCCTTCTCTTCTCCTAAGACAAAGATACAGGGGATCTGGCTAGACACACCCTGAAGAAGTTTTCACCAAAAGACCCTAACTTTCCAGGCAAGCTGTGGAATTCTCCCACCACTGACAGCGACAGCCCCATATAAAAGGGGTCTCTATTTGTCCCTGGGCTCAAATGCCATTTTTGCATTACCCAAGCGAGTCACCCTCCCTTCCCCTAAATCTAAAGTCCCAAGTCTGCAGATGCAGGCATGGGTGTGGAGAGGAGGGAACACTTCTTCACTGCTGATGGGATTGCAAAGTAATACAACCTTTATGGAAGGAAGTATGGAGAATTCTGAAAAAACTAAAAGTTGACATGCCATTTGAACCCACAGTTCCCTTAGTAGGTATCTAAATAGAAGAACAAACATAATGTAACCAAAAAGACATTTTCACCAGAATGTTTATTACATCCCAATTAATAATTCCCAAGTTGTGGAAGCAGCCCAAATGCCCATCAACTCATGTATGTATTAACAATCTGTGGCATATGTATACCATGGAATACTATTTAACCATATGAAGAAATGGGGACTGTATATCTTTAATGTTTAACTGGATGGAGTTGAAACACATTCTTCTTGGTGGGGTATCTGAAGAATGAGGAAAAAATATATATATATCCAGTATACTCAATACCACTATAAAACCAGTATATAAACAATTACACACCAACCCAAAAATAGAACACAAATATAGTCTGGCAAGGGGAAGGTGAGGGGAGAGGAGGGAGGAGGACTGGTGGAAGGAGGGAGGGCGATTGGTGGGATCTCACCTAAAGTGTGCAACGTGAAGGTGTTCAGCACGCCCTCCGGGTGAAGGGCTCTTCTACAACTTAACCTTTACCTTGGAAGTGAGAACAATGTAACCTAAATAATTGTACTCTCAGATTAATTAGAAATAAAAAAAAAAACACCTTGCCTGAACATCTCCTCTACACCTCCTCTCTGGGTGCCTTTCGTCTACCTAACATCTCCTCTACACCTTTCATGTGGGAGAGTAGACGGGAGCGGCCAGGGTAGACTATATACATCACATCAACTCCACATTGGCTACTCCAGATATTTCCTTCTAGCTTGAACCCTTCCTTTTCTAGGCATTCATGCTTCTTACATGCCAATAAAACCCGAAGCTGTGTACTGTGAGCTGCTGAAACTTTCCACTGTTCTATATCATAATTTCCCACATTTATGAGAAATATGTTATCCATGTCTCCAGTACCTCTAAGGCTACTACGTCATACGCATTAGGGCATAAATTAGTGGGCCACTTTCTCAGGGATACCTTTCCTAATCATGCTGTTAGCACTCTCCAATGCTTTCTCGTTTCCTCATGCACTAATTTTCCTTGGGTTTCCACCATGTAATGTATCAAACACTTAGTTTTCATACTACTTACCTCCTCAAACTAGAATGAAAATTTCATAAGGATGGGAATGTTGGACTGATCCGTACACGGCACACATGCTGCTGCCTGTAGTAGTAGTGTTGTAACCCAGCCCTCTTTCCCCTGCCCACTCCTGTTCCCCAGCCCTCACCTGTTCCCCCCACCCTCTCCAGCCCATTTCCCTCCTCCTCCCTTCTCCCCCAGAGTTGACTCCAGGAACAAGTCAAGTCCCTCCTCCCCCCAGGGTGGCCGAGAACACGTTCCCAGGCCCCCTTCTTCCTCCTAGAGTTGCCAAGAACAAGCTTCAGGTACAAGGAAAAAAGTCCCAAGTTTCACAAAACCCCCAAGTTCTCAGTAGATGAACAATGG
>CAUYQV010155176.1:0-112677 GCA_963574575.1 Galagoides demidoff | reverse complement strand
TGGCTGCAACCAAGAAATGGCCGGGCGTTGTGGCGGGCACCTACTTGAGAGGTGGAGGCAGGAGACTCGCTTGAGCCCAGGAGTTGGAGGTTGCTATGAGCTGTGATGCCATGGCACTCTACCCAGGGGGATAGCTTGAGGTTCTGTTGCAAAAAAAAAAAAAAAAAAAAAAAGAATGCCAAAAATAAATTTGCTCATAGATACAAAATATGTTAATATCCTACAGGGCAATAACGTGCAATGTTTGAGATTATTTTTTGGAGCAGGAAGAAATGAATTCTCTACAGAATTTATTTCCATCACTGTTGTCAAATTATTTGCATCCTGTTGGCTTTCTGCAAGTTAACTTCTTCCTCTGCAGAGCTAGAACATTTCTTAGTTAATAAAAAGTCAGCAAGAGGTGCACAGCCTCACAGAACCAGATAATCCCCAATAGGTTCACCAACCCTTTGCTACAAGCACACTTAGTGACCTCTTTCACCAATTTCTACATCTTGAATTATTTTCCTGATATCCTTTTAAAATTGTATTTACCTTTCCTCCCTTTTCCCCGTTCTCTCTTCCTTTCTTGTCTTTTTCTTTTCTCTTTGGATATTTATTGATCATTGTCTGTGCTCTAGATCAGCATCAACTAACAGAGCTTTCCGTGGTGAATGGACATGCTCTATGTCTGTGCCATCCAGTGTGGATTCTACTAAATACACACGGCTATTAAAACATTTGAAATGTGGTCTGTGTGACTAAGCAATTTTTAATTTGACTTAAAAAAAATTTCTTTTTTTGAGACAGAGTCTCATTATGTCACCCTGGGTAGAGTGCCATTGCGTCACAGCTCACAGCAACCTCAAACTCTTGGGTTCAAGCGATTCTCTTGCCTCAGCCTCCTGAGTAGCTGGGACTACAGGCACCTGCCCACAGCGCCTGCTGTTTTTTAGTTGCAGTTGTCATTGTTTAGCTGGCCTGCGGCTGGGTTGGAACCTGCCAGCCTTGGGACACGTGCCCAACACCATAACCACTGTGCTACAGGGTGCTGAGCCAACATTTTTAAAGAAACATTCAGCATTCCTTTTTCCTATTTACCTTGCACAACTAACTTGAATTTATTGACTGATAATTTATTATGTGTCTAGAACTTCATTCAGATCTTTAATATTGCATTAGTTTTCTATGGCTTCTTTTGACATATATACAGCTTCTTGGGATCAGGACACAGGCATCTTTGGGTAGACGTTCTTCTGACTACCATAAATATATTCTTTCACTTAATCCTTATTATTATTTCCATTTTCCAGAGCCTCACAACACCAGCACTTTCATTCTTCTGTGTTACAAAAGATAAGTCTAATGCTTAGGGAACTTCAATGCTATGACCCATAAACCCCACAGTTTGTACAGGATCCGGCTAGGATTTGAACCAATGTCTGTCTCCAGGGATTGATTTCCTAACCACTAAAGTGCACTAAGTCTCAAGTCTCACAGATGTGACTCACCTGCCTCTGACTTCGCTTGCTTGGACTGTCAGTCTTTCTATGCCCCTCCCTCAAAACATTACAGCAGGAAAAGGTCTGAAACTTGTTAAACTTTCAAAGCATCATGGCTTGGATGCAGCGGCTCATTCTTATCATCTCAGCTACTAGAGATGCTCAGGCAGGAGGATCGCTTGAGACCAGGAGTCCCAGGTCAGCCTGGGCAATATATTAAGACCCCTGTCTCTGAAAAAGTAAAATAAAAATCAGCTGGCCACGGCAGCCCATGCCTGTAGTCATAGCTAGTCAGGAGGCTGAGGTGGGATGCTTGAGTCCAGAAATTAGAGGCTGCACTGATTATGGCTCTGCACTCCAGCCTGAGTGACAGAATGAGACCTCACTTCAAAAATAAATAAAATGTGCAATTCAGATCAGAAAAAAAAAATATGCATGGCTTAAGTGGTGCCTTCTGTGGTCCCCAGGGTCACTCAACTCTGTAAAGGGTTTAATAAGTTAAGGTATAAAGGGATAAAGCTCGGCCTGAGAAATCAAAGGCTCACTGAACAAATTCTGGAGGGATATTTTGAGCTTGAGATTTTTCTATGCACTTCTGGGGCATAGCTATCTGTCTGCTTTGCTTGCTACAGGGACAGCCTGGATCCCAGGCCAAGGCTTTTTTCTTCTTCTTAAAAAGAGAAAAGCTAAAATGCACCTATAAATTTCATACCGAATAGGCACATAAAGGTTACATGTGCTCCTTGTGGAGATTCAGGATTACACGGAGCGTATTTCAGTGGAAGCTCATTTTTGAACAGGTAACACTCTTAGTTTAGCTAAAAATTAGAAAAAAAAAAGAATTATTCTATAGCCCATTTATTAGTTTTTTTGCCTCGGCCTCCATCACCTGAAAAAGTGCAACCAGTCTAGCTGGAGTCTTCTGGGTAGTTTTTGGTTTCTTGATTTGAACGCTGGTTATGCGGGTGTTTATGCTGTGAAAATACACGAAGCCGTACACAAGTGATTTGTGTGCTTTTCTGTGTGTGCTGTACTAATACAATCTTTAAATTGTACAATACGTGATCTATACCTTTATTTTTAAAAGAGAAAGAAAAAGGGATGGAAGTCCTCAAAAGCTAAGTCATTCCTAAGAATCTGTAAGGGAAACACATCACTTACTACGACTTACAAAAGAGTCACAGTAATTTTTAAAAAGCGTGGCTCTGATCGCAAAGTAAACCAATAGAGCAGACAAGAGAGATCAGAGGCAGATGAGCACAGAGGGGACGTAATATGTGACAAAATGGCACCACAGGTCCAAAGGTAAAAAATATACTATTTAGGGCGGTGCCTGTGGCTCAAAGGAGTAAGGCACTGGCCCCATATGCCAGAGGTGAAGGGTTCAAACCCAGTCCTGGCCAAAAACTGCAAAAAAAAAAAGAAAAAAAAAAGAAAAGAAAAAAAACCATATTTAATAGGTGGTATTAGGAGAATTGAATCATTAAAAAACATAAATTACTATGGGTAGACCTCAAATAGATCAAAAGTCAAAAATTAGAAAATATAAAATATTTTTATGACTTGCAAGGAGGGAAAGGTTTTCAAATAAACCTCTAAAGTACGAAAATAAGAATAAAACTTGATAAGTTTGATCACATCAACACCAAGGCTTTCTATAGGCAAAATTAATTATCTGTTCCTTGTCATTATTGATTGAATAGAGCAAGTTATTTGCAATGCCCAGAATTGACCAAGGATTAATATCTAGTAAATACAAAGACCGTCTGTATCACCTATGAAAAGATAAGCAACAGGAAAGCAAGAAAGATACAAAAAGACTTACAGCAGAGAAAACTCAGATGGGTATAGGTATATGAAATGATGTTGAAACTCATTAGTCAGAGAAATACAAATTAAAATGACCAAGAGCGAAAGCTTAATAAATTGATTGGCAAAACCAAGAAAGTTGGAAGATGACAAATGTTGATGGGGAATACCTGGGTCCATGTGTACTGCTGGGGAAATCAGTCAGGGGCCATTTTTCTGGAGATGGACCCAGCACTTAGGCATACCCTGTGACCCAGGAATACCTTCATAGGTATGTATACATTTAACAACCCCTCACATGGGTTCTTAAGCAGAAGTATTTAGGTACAATGACTACAACATTGCCCCCAGCAGCAGGACACTAAAGGCAATAGTGAGATATACTACTCTGGAAAGTGATAAGTCACATGCACTGGTCCCAAAATCCACACATGGCCACATACGTGCAGTACAAACAACATAGAAAATTCAGTGATTTTAAGAAAAACAGTCTTTTTTCCTTCAGACCCAATGTGTTGGGCCTGATCCGAACTTCAACCAAAGAGGAATCTCACATTTTTCTTGAGTAATAGAATATCTACGGCACCCATAACAGGTAATTCCATTTCTAAAGCTGGTCCTCTTCCAGCTCAGGTCCTAAGAACGATGCCTGGGAATCTTCTCGGAAAGTCTAGTGCAGGAGCAACCTGGTTCCCCTAGTTCATCTGTGACCACACTTGCCTCTTCTCTGCCTTCCTCTGAGATACTTCCACTACATCAGAGTGGGAGCTCCAGTCCTGGGGACAGACTCTCCTGCCGGCTGCTCACTGGGACTTCAGAGCATCTGTCATCCAGATCGCCATCCCCTCTCATTCCACTTGGGGCCACTTGTGACTCCAGCATAGACCCCCTCATCAGCTCTTGGCTTTGACCATGATGGGAGCCTGCTGTGTGCTGTTAGACCCTGAATTTTGCCTACTGAGATGAAGCCTGATCAGCCCTGGGGCACATTCTCTGGGACTCTACCCCAGTACCCCTTGTCATGGCCTCCTTCTATTCTCAGAAACCTGAGAAAGTTACTTTATATGGCAAAAGGGACTTTGCATATGCGATTACAGACTTTTGGTGCAAAGATTCTCCCAGATTATCTGTTAAGTCTGACAGGCCCCTGCAGGGGAATAGAGAAGGTGAGTGAGAGCGGGAATAACACCAAGAAATAAAAGTAGCTTTATCTGGAAAAGGCAAAAAACAAGACAAAAAAACTCATAATCTCCAACAGAGCCTCCAGCCCTGTCAACACCCTGATAGTAGCCCAGTGAAATTTGTTTTGGAATTCTGACCTCCAAAACTCTAAGAATATAAACTTGCATTGATTTAAGCCAATAAGTTTATAGCAATTCGTTACAGCAGCAATAGGAAACTAATACACCCAATAATCACTGTCTAGAGTGTTACACCAAAGACCTCCTAGTCATTAAACCCAGTGGCCTTGTCCTCTCCCCTGGCTTCTTAGCAGTTCTTGGGAGGCTTCCAGGTACGTGTGTAGCAGTGAGAAGAACTTGAATTTTAGAGGGGGAAAAACCCAGATCTGGTTCTAATTACTGTTTCTATGCAAGAATTCTTTCCCAGTGTTTCTCAGAAAATTTATGTTTTTTCGGTATCTTAAAAAAAAAAATAAAAATCAGTTGAGAAATTGGGGAAATGGAAAAAGCATTATAATTCTCTGGTGTGAATCAAACCTGAACAATAAACCTAAGAATGTTCACAGTCTAATCAGTTTTGCTTCTATCTGTTGCCACGTTGTAAGTATAGGTTTCTGGCCTTGTCTGCTGCTAAGAGTGAGTCATTCCGGCACATAAAATAAATATTAATAATTTTACACACACTGTATGCTTCATTTGAATTCTGTGAGAGCTGTTCTAAGAAATTACAAGTTTTAGAAGCACATAAATCCTTAGGTTGGCAATTTCTACATGGACTCTTTGTAGTTCTGTTGTCCTTGCTAGGAAATCATTATTGTTACAAGTTATATTATTTTACTACTGCTCCATACAATTTGCTGCTTCATAAATTCTACTACTTTGAATTCTTATTTACCAAACACATTTTTTTTTTTTGCAGTTTTTGGCCGGGGCTGGGTTTGAACCCACCACCTCTGGCATATGGGGCCAGTGCCCTACTCCTTTGAGCCACAGGTGCTGCCCCCAAACACATTTTTTAAATATCCATAATAAGCAAGTCGTAGGAAGAATGTTGAGATTGTTTTTAAAATAACATAAGATTTGGAGAGATCTTGTAAATTATGCTATCTCACTCCTGAACCCTCCAAATCTGTGTCTGTTTGGAATTTGGAAACACGAGTTCAAATCTCTGCCCTATCATTTTATTAGTAGTATAATCTCACACAAATTATTACTTTAAGCTTAGACATCCTTATCAGTCAAAAAGGAGCAATAATACCACAAAGGTTTGCTGCAAACAGGAAGTGCCTGAGAGATAATAAATTAAAAAGAAAAAAAAACAAACAACAATTCAAGAAAACATGGAATTTCCACAGCCTTGGATTTGATAAATAGACTCTTAGATATGACACCAAAAACAAAACCAACTAAAGGTATGACAGATTTTACCAAAATTAAAAACATTTGTGCATCATTATCAGAGAGATTATCAAAAAAGGGAAAAGACAGCATACAGAATGGAGGAAAATACTTGCAAACCAACTATACAACTAAAACAGACAACTGTTTTAAATTGCACATGAACTTCATGGACACATTGTAAAAAGAACTCCTAATTCTCTACAACAAACTCAAAAACAGCTTAAGTGAAACACAGAGAGACTTCCAGCTTCCTGTTCTGCCTGTAAGGAGCTCTGAAGTTGCAAATTTATCCTAACAAATAAAAAACTTGAACGACCAAAAAATTAACAACTCTCCCTATATCCCTAAGAGAAGTGAGGCCTCACAAGCCAGACTAATGCCCCAGAAACCAGAGAAATACATGAGCTGGTACAGAGAGTGGCAATTTACCAGAGTGAAACCCACAAGCAGAGACCTCAGCACTGACCTGTAATTGAAGAATTGCTGGAGACCACATATCAACCATGTGATAGTTTAAACCTGCAAGGGACACCGGCTCATGGTGGGAAGGGGGACCATCACCTTTTGTGAGTTTTACCTCCCGGAGTTTGACAAGATCCTTGCAAGTATCAGAGAAGAATCTCCTTACGCTTCTGGCAGGGAGAGGAAAGAGGATCCATTTCGAAATACCCAAGAAAGCACTGTTCCTAATAAGGCCTGTGCCCAGGAGAAAGTAATTAACTGCATCCCAGCCTGATGGGGAATTATCAGAACCTGGCTGACCAGGGAAAAGGCTGATACCCCACCCAACTCCGGCCCATCAGGCCTTCCAGGTGGGAGAAGGCAAATTCCAAGGTCCCTCTCTAGCTATCCATTCTTAACTAAGAGGGGAGAAAAATACTGAGAAACATTTGTGAAATTCACAATCCAGAGGCGTGGGCTCACTGGAAGGCTGGGACTTAATCAGAAGACCATAAAATACACCCCCTTTCTCCACACCTTACCGTCACATTACTAAAGGCCTATTTACAGCAATTCCTTTTGCAACAAAAAGGATAAACCTGTAACCAGGTTAACTGCAAGGAGAAAGGAGAAACAGGTGAATTTTCTATTAGTGTGGAAGAACTCAGCATCCCACTGTCACAAATAGATCCAGCAGGCAGACAATCAGTAAGAACATTGTTGAATTCAACACCCCATCAATCATGTGGATGTAACTGACATCTACAGATTACAGGACAGTAGAATACACATTTTCCTCAAGCTCACATGGAACACATTTTAGACCGTAAAATATACCGTAACGAATTTAAAAGAATAGAAGTCATGAAACGTCTGCTTTTGGATCATCACAGAATTATGCCAGGAATCAAGAATAACAAGATAACCGGAAAAACCTAAAAACAGTGATTAAACAGTACATTTCTAAGTAGCACGTGGGTCAACGCAAGTAATCACAAGAGAAATTTAAAAATAGGTTGAACTAAATGAAAATAAAATATATATTCTATCAAAATGTAGGGATACAGAGAAAGCATTAGAGGAGAATTTGTAGTATTGAATGCACGGAACGGCAGAGAACAGGGGTCTAAAATCTTTATCTAGGCTTCCGTCTTAGAAAATTAGAAAAAGGAGCATACCTTTAAAGCCAATATAAGAAAATAGAGGAAATAACAGTGCTTGAGCAGAATTCAATGAAATTAAAAACAGAAAGTCAGTAGAAACATCAGTGAAACCAAAAGCTGATTTTTTGAGAGGAAAATTAACAAAATCTAAAAGACTCCAGCGAGGTTAAACTTTTAAAAAAAGATAGAGAACACAAATTACCAATATCAGAAATAAAAGAGGGAACAGTACTACAGATCACATGGATTTAAAAGGCTAATAGAGCCAGGTGAGCAACCCTATGTTTACAAATAGTATCACCTGGATGAAGTGAACTAATTTCTTTCTTTTTTTTTTCTTTTTTTTTTTTGAGACAGAGCCTCAAGCTGTCACCCTGGGTAAAGCTCGCAGCAACCTCCAACTCCTGGGCTCAAGTGAGTCTCCTGCCTCAGCCCCCCAAGTAGCTGGGACCACAGGTGCCTGCCACAACGCCCTGCTATTTTTTTTTTTTTTTGGTTGTAGCCGTCATTGTTGTCTGGCGGGCCCAGGCTGGATTTGAACCCTCCACCTTAGGTGTATGTGGCTGCCGCCTTAGCCACTTGAGCCACAGACGCCAAGCCGTGAACTAATTTCTTGAGTGACACCAACCTTCCTTCACAAAATTAACTCAAAGTGGATCATAGACATAACTATAAAATGCAAAACTCTAAAAAAAAAACATAGAAGAAAATCTAGATGACCCTCGGTGTGGTGATGACTTTTTACAGACAACACCAAAGGCCCTATCTAGGAAAGGAAGAACTAAACAAGGCCTGTCCTCAGGAGAAAGTAATGAACTACATCCCAGCCTGCTGAGGGGTTAGCAGAACCTGGCTGACCAGGGAAAAGGGTGGTACCCTGTAGACCCTTCCTAGTGATAGACATCATTAGAATTAGAAACTTCTGTTCTGTCAAAGGCACTTTTAAGAGAATAAAAGGATAAGCTAAAGACTGGGAGAAAATATTTCCAAAAACCTTATCTCATAATGCAGTGTTATTGGAAATATACAAAGAAGTCTTAAAACTCAACAGTAAGAAAACAGAAAATCTGATTTAAAAATATGGCTCGCACCTGAAGCTCAGTGGCTAGGGTGCCAGTCACATACACTGGAGCTGGCGGGTTTGAATCCAGCCCAGGCTTGCCAAACAACAATGACTGCAAGCAAAACAAAACAAAACAAAACAAAAACGGGATAGCCGGGCGTTGTGGCCGGCACCTGTGTTCCCAGCTACTTAGGCGGCTGAGGCAGGAGAATCACTTAAGCCCAGGAGTTTGAGATTTTGAGATTGCTGTGGGCTGTGGCGCCATGGCACTCTGCCCAGTATGAGAGCTTGAGACTCTGCCTCAAAAAAATAAATAAATAAATAAATAAAAATAGGCTAAAGACCTGACCAGATACAGTTTGAGTAGCCCTAATCTGAAGACGTGAAATCTTATGTTCAGAAATTAATTGTTTTATAACTTTTTCTTTTCTTGAGACAGTCTCACTCTGTTTGCCCTGGGTAGAGTGCCATGGCATCATAGCTCACAGCAATCTTAAACTCTTTGGCTTGAGCAATCCTCTTGCCTCAGCCTCCCCAGTAGCTGGGACTACAGGTGCCCACCACAATGCTGGGCTAGTTTTCCTATTTTTCGTAGAGACTGGGGTCTTGCTCCTGTTCTGGCTGATCTTGAACTCCTGAGCTCAAGTGATCCACCCACATCAGCCTCCCAGAGTGCTGGGATTACAGGTTGAGGCACCGTACCCAGCCAGCTTTTTAATTTTTATCAACACCAATGATTATGCATACTTGTGAGGTACTTGTGACATCCTGATACACACATACAACGTCTGATGATCAAACTGGGTTTTCCATCACCTCCAACATTTATCCGTCCTTCCTGCTGGGAACACTCCAAATCTGCTCTTTCAGTCATTTTGAAATACACACTAAATTATTGTTAACTGGAGTCGCCCTACTGTGCTTCTGAACACAAGATCTTATTCCTTCTGTCTGAGCATATTTCTGTACCCATTAACCAGCCAGTCTCCATCGCTCCTCCCCACTACACTTAGTTTCAGAAATTCTTTTTATTTTTTATTTTTTTCCTTAGGTGCATAAATTCTTCAACCCACCCGTTAGGGGTAGGAAAGAAGTGGGATGGAATGAAATTGGCTCTAACAAGGCAATGATAGGCCACGTCCCTGGGTCCAGAGGTGACGTGGGGGCCCCCCTGGCCGGCTGACATTTCTGTTCACTTTTCGTCACAGTAGATTCATCGCAGCTGGGGCCTCAAAGCCAGCCTATCTGTCACCATAAAACGCTAACACGAGGCAGGGCCTGCTGCGGAGTGAAACTTATCTGAAAGGCTTTATGTGATCAAGAGAGGCTTGGCAACCTTCCTGCACCGGCCGTGCTCTGCAGAAAAGGCCCAAGTGCTGGTTTTCGCTTCCCGGGCTCATTTGGGCTCAGCTAAATGAGGGGATGGCAAACACAGTGTCAGTGTGATGACTGAAAGGAGACAAACCAGACACAGGCTCGCTAAATTAAGTACATTCAAAGGGGAAATATTTATACTTTACATTTTAAATAGTCCCTGAGGGACACGCAATGTGTTTTCCATCCTGCTTGTGTTTAAAAACTTACAAAGCAAAGCAGACCCCGAAGCTGTGGGTTCAAATGATAGCGATTTTCTTATCACAGGGATCAAAATAACAGACTCAGAACACCAACGAGGCCTTTTGTGCAAACACACGGAATATGGATTATTGAGAAAAAAAGGGAATGTCTGTGCTAATGGCAAGTGCACGTTCTGTCGCCAGGCCGGGCTGGCCAGACACAGCGGCTAAGAGGTAACATGTGTCCGCCGGTTTCGCCAGTGTTAATTATGTAACGTGCTTTCCGGAATGTGATTCTTGGGACTCTGGGGTTCTGGGCTCGGCTCTGCCTCTTGCCAGCTGCAAAGCAGGAATTAGGAACATTCTGGGAAACTCACAGGAGGGGGAAAAAAAAAGGCCGGAAGATGTGTGATCTTGGTTGACCTACCACATGCAGTCGTGTAGTGTAGATGATGGAGCTGGGGTGGTGTTGACTGCAAGTCACTTGAGAGAATGGTGACTTTACAAGGTCCGGATGTGATCAGAAAGAGGAGAGGGACCTTTGTCATTGGGTTGCTCTCCGCAGAAACAAAGGACCATGCAAGCAGATGCAGAGAGAGAGAGGGACAGAGAGAACGGGATGTTAGGTTACTAGAATAAATCAAGCTCTAAGGCAAGGAAGGGAAGAGGGAACAGCAGAGTAACAACAGGGGAGCTGCCCCTCGTTTTCACTTTGGCGGAGTTACTAAATCTCTGCCATTCTGTAACCTCCTCTGGATGTTAAACGGGATTAGTACTAGCATGGCATGTCTTTCTGCTTTTTGAACTTTTGTTAAAGAAAAATACACATAAAACGTACCATTTTACTGTGCAGCGCGGTGGTGTTAAGCACGTTCCTACCGTCGTGCAGCCATCACCATCATCCATCTCTACAACTTTTTCATCATCTCACACTGAAACGTTGAACCCATTAAAAATAACTCCCTGCTTCTCCCATCAGCGATCTCGGACAACTACCATCTTTTCTCTGCTCCTATGAATTTGACCACACCGCACATGCTGGCTAAATCTCCAAAGTGTCCCAGATAAGTTGTGGCTCTCCCATTTGTTCAACATTTTTCTTGTGTGAATGAGAGTGATGCAAGTTGCTTACATGCTGGACTAGAAATCAGAATTTACATACAGCAGATTCTTCAACTCAAAAGCAAGTCTTTACTCATATTTTTAAAATTTCAAGTTGTTTAATATTGGCCCAATCATCCAGCATTCTTATGTAACTTTTTAAAAAATTTGTTTTACGCATTTCTTTCCAGAGTGAAGTATAAGATACCTATGGCAGAAAAATTAGAAAACATAGGATTTTTAAAAAGCAAAAATAGATCCTTTAACACCATCCCTCGTCTCCCTTAGTGGATCGTCTTCCAGAGAAGGTGCGGTACATATATACGTGTGATTCACGGGGAATGCTGTGAGTCCACACAGCTGGAGTTACATACTCAGTTGGTGAATTGCTTTTTCACTAGATGAGTCATGAACATTTTTTAATAACAATACATATTTGAAATATTCATAGGTTACAGGATTTTTTGTTTCTTCTGGGAAGTATTCATAGGGATCTCTCAGAGATGTCTGTAAAAAGGGGACAGGGGTCTAAGAAATCAGGGCTCTGGTTTCCTTTCTTTGACTTCTGCCAGAGCAGATTTAATGGTATCTGTGGAGAGTCCAGACAAGTTTTTCTTTTCTTTTTTTTTGAGACAGAGTCTCACTCTTTTGCCTTGGGCATAGTGCCATGGCATCGCAGCTCACAGAAACCCAGAAACCCCAAACTCTTGGGCTCAAGGGATCCTCTTGCCTCAGCCTCCCAAGTGTCTGGGACTACAAGTGCCCCCCACAACACCTGGCTAGTTTTTCTGTTTTTCTATTTTTTTTTTTAATTTTTGTTCCTTTTGAGACAGAGTCTCACTGTGTTGCCCTGGCTAGAGTGCAGTGGCATCACCGTAGCTCACAGTAACCTCAAACTCTTGGGCTCAAGTGATCCTCCTTGCCTCAGCCTCCAAAGTAACTAGGTCTACAGGCACCCACCACCCATGCCTGGCTAGTTTTTCTATTTTTAGTAGGGATGGAGTCTTGCTCTTGCTCAGGTTGGTCTTAAACTCCTGAGCTCAAGTGATTCATCCTTCTCACCCTCTCAGAGTGCTGGGATTACAGGCATGAGCCACCATGCTGGGCACAAGATTCTCCTTAACCAAAAAAAAAAAAAGTTTTTTATCACATATAGAGCTATATATTGAAAGCTGGTGCTCCATAGCACATCATTCTTACAGGTGAAGGGCATTCTGCTTTGAAGCTTACTCTTGAGGTTTACTTAGCCCTACTATCCATCATTTAAGTTGCTTCCAATATCACTGTCCATGTTAGAAGCCTCCTTCTGTTGTGCAGACACAGGTGCGCTTCTCCCTGACTTGCATCATCTATAAATCTAATAATGTTTTCCATGTCTTTGTCCACTCTGTCGATGACACTGTTGAACAAAACGAACCTAAAGAGAAAGTGACCCTTAGTGACACTTACCTAGTTGTAACTCATTCTTTAATGTAGGTTTTAAGATATAATTCTTCAACTATTTATGGCGGATGAGAACCCCCCCAGGGCTTTGATGTTTGGGAATAAACTTTCATAGAGACCTTTAGTTTACTGAGGCTGCTGCATAACAAATAAGCAGAAACAGGGTGGCTAAAAACAACAGAAATGTATTCTCTTGGAATTCTGGAGCCTTGAAGTTCAAAGTCAAGGTGTCCGAGAGCCATACTTTTGTTTAAGGCGCAAAGAAAGAATCCTTTCTTGTCTCTTCTGGCTTCTGGTGGCTGCTGACAATCCCTGGTTTCCTAGGCTTATAACAGCATCACTCAGTCTCTGCCTCTGGCCTCACTTGGTCATCTTCCATCATGGGTGTCTCTGTGTCATTTCATTTATAAAGCCCACCTAAATCCAATATGGCCTCCTTCTAACTGAACTAATCTGCAAGGACCTTATTTCTTTTTTCTTTTTTGGGGGGAGGGGGCGCTAACTCTGAAGCCGTGACCACTCTTTTTTTTTTTAAATTAAATCATAGCTGTGTACATTAATGCAATCATGGGGTACAGTGTGGTGTTTTCATATACAGTTTGAAATATTTTCATCCAACTGGTTAACATAGCCTTCATGTCATTTTCTTAGTTATTGTGTTCAGACATTTATATTCTACTTTTAGAAAGAACCACTTGTACCCTTGTAAGATAAACCATAGAGGTGATCCCACCAATCACCCTCCCTCCACCCCCCAAGGACTTTATTTCTAAAAGGGTCACATTCTGAGGTTCCAGCTGGGCATCAATGTGGAAGGGCATGTAGTTCATGTACCAGTGACTGTTCTTCCACAAGAACAAGTGATCTTCATATTCTATTCTTAAAAGGTTCACTTGTACCCTTGTAAGATAAACCAAAGAAGTGATCCCTCCAATCACTGTACCCCAGAAATGCATTAATGTACGTAGTTACCATTCAAGAAAAAAAAAGTGATCTTACTGTAAGCTGTATGCTGTTTGGTGCCCAATGGAGGTTGCAAACACCGCCACTTCCACCAGGGTGAGAAGCCTCAGACAGGACCAAATGGCCAACACTCAGGGAAAATTAATATGAATGGATACAGTAAAAGCAACCTCCAATGACTGAGACCTTGGAGATGAGAAGATTTGATTGGACTGGACCAGAGCAGATTGTAAAGATCATTAAGGTTCCTCGACTAGAAGTCAAAGGTCTGGAATTCAACCCTAGGTGAGCTCCTTTCCAAAGACAGGGGTTTGGGCAACAATTCAGAATCTTGGACTTTAGCTTCCCCTCTGCAGAGGCAGTATGACATAGGGATTAATATCACAGTCTCCAGAGCGAGACTACCTTGGCTCTGCAAACTTGGGCAAGTGAACTGACCTCTCTGGTCCCCAGTTCCTTCATCTGTACAATGGGGTTGGAAACAGTATTATACTTACATTCTCAGGGTTCTTATGAGAATTAAATGACTCTCACAAAGCACTTTTAGTAGTATCTGGCATGTAATAAGTGCTATGAAAATGTTTGATATCATACTGCTATTATGAAATCAAAGAGTTGGATTAAATCTCTCAAGTTTGTTCCAGGGCCAGCATTACATGACCCCATGGGCTGACTTTGTGGGTGCTCTGCAGAGCTTGATATTTAATGAAAATACTGAGACCTTGAGACATACCTAGTCCCTAAAACAAAAATCCTAGATTGTTTCTACAAGTCTGTGCTCCTAGCTATCGGGCATCAGCCCTGTTTAAATAGGCCAGGCCTCCAGCGAGTAGACACTGTTTACCTCCGTGATGCCAGGGGCCTTCCAGGGCTGATTTGATTTCCTCAGCAGGCGTATTGGACACGGGGAATCAGTTGAACTGCTTTTTGTTCTCCCTGAGCCCAAATCAAGTCTTGACAATAACCATGACTTCAGTTTCCTCTCCTCCAGGTTCCTTTATTCAACCTTAGAAGTATAACTGGACTGGAACATAATAGGTTTTCAGTTATTATGAGAGACATAGGGTAAGAAAGAGAGGCTCATGCCGAGTGGGAGCACGGTGACACCTGCACAGAACCTGCCCGGAGAGAATAGGCCGAGAGGGGCAAACCAGCAGGGTCCCCCCGTCTCTCCTGCTCCCAAAGTGAGTCAAGGTGAAAAGACCCATTCAGGACAGCTTCGAAGGGCAGGTGCGAGCTGGTTTGCAGATGTCATTAAAAATGAAAAATGTATGAAAAGCCTTGATCTCTGTTCTCTATCAAGACATTTCCTTAACCGAAATCAAGATAGCACTGAGAAGTTGTGAAGCTACAATGTAAAAAGGAGCCCAAGGAGGATGATGGTTTCATAATTGTTGAGCCATTAGTAATTGCTGAGGACTTCACAAGCAATATCTCATATGGACCTCTCCATAATCTTATGAGAAAAGGTCCCTTTTCAGCCCTTTTTGACACGAGAAATTATCCAAAGACACCACAGAGCTGCTTAGCAGCGCAGCTCGAATTCAAACCAAGATTCCAGTTCAGAACCTGAATGTTTTTTTTTTCCTTTTTACAATATAAAAGTATAAGTTTATTTTATATTAGATAAAGGAAAGAAAGCGGGGGAAAGAGAAGAGAGTGGAGAATAGTGAGGAAGAGAAGGGAAGACAGAGGCACTAGAGAGAAAAGGAGAGAATAGTGTGGCATCCTCAAGAAAGGAAAAATGCCTGCCCTAGACCCAGAATGCTTAATGACTGCATAGGAGCCCTATCTGCTTAGTCCAGTCTACCCCAGTGATTAGCAGCCTCCTGCCCCAGTCCTTGCCTTACAGGTAGAAAAGGAAAGGAAGTTATATTTGGGACAGTCTCCCAAATCTGGGTTCAGGGAAGCAGGGTGAAGCGGTGGTAGTGGCCTCTCAATTCATAGACACACTTAAATAAGACTCCAGTCCCGTTCTGTGTCCAGCCGTGGGGCCATCTTCCAGGCTGTGCACTCAGCATCACAGCAGCAGGGACCCAATGCCCCGTCCCTAAAGATGGCCCTGTCGGGGATGATGGAGATTTAAATAAGATGTTTGTGGATGTGCTCTTTGATTTTTCTCCAGGAAAATGTCTAGTTTTGGGGGGGAATAAATAAATAAAACCATACTAAAACAAATCAATCACCAAGGAGAAATATAATGGAATCCTAAATTTAGGCCTGGAAAACAGAAATACCGTAAGTCACTGAGAGATCTGGTTTCAAGGGAAACATCATTCACCCCGAAGATGAGTAACAAACACCTAAATGGTTTGAAAGAGACGACGGTGTTCAGCCATCCCAGATTTAGACTCGGTTCATATTTAGAAGGCACATGGCTCTCGTCATGTTTTATTACCACTCAAGCTTGAGGATATAGAGATTTTCTAGCAGTTCTGAGGTTGGTTGTGGCTGGAGGTCTATGTCAGGCGAGGGTTTGCTGTCTGGAAACCGGTGTGGATTACCAGATAAGACAGAGCAAAGGAGAATTGGTGATCTGGAAAGGTATCCTCAGGGGTCATTACACCACACGATCATTCAGATGATGCCTGCAGATAACCCCTGAATGGTCAGTGTCTGCTCACAAGCAGGGCACACTAATGACAGGCCTACAAAATACTCACTGAGGATGTTTCTCTAATCCAGCGGTTCTCAACCTGTGGCTCACGACCCACAGGAACTGTATTAAAGGACTGCAGCATTAGGAAGGTTGAGAAGCACTGCTCTAATCCTTCTGATGGCCATCTCCCTTCCAGCCTGTCTGCCTTCTACTTTCAACCTCACCAGAAGGTCAAATTCAACTCATTCTATCTTGAAGTTATTGAGTGAGAAGCTCACACCAAAATTTTTAATTTAGCTGGCCCCAAACAACTCTAAACTTGAACTGGGAACAAAGTTATCCATCAGAGCTTTTCTAATTAAATTGGCATAAATTAAGACTTAAGGTCAAAAGCAGAATCTGGTCACCAAAAACCCAAACACAGACGGCACCAAATACTCCTTGTGTGTGACCTCCACATCTTGTCGACCTGTACAAAGGGATGTTTGTTCAGCTAAAATTTATTCCCTAACAAAAAATAGGAGTCTATTTTTTTGACTCTGTGTCAAATCTGTATAGCTTTCAGGGCAACTAGGAAGGAAAGCCCTATTTGTGGACTCTTCATCCAGTAACTTCTGGGACTGATCTGAGGCTTTGAAAGCAAGACAGCAAAGAGAAGGAAGTTTCCACCTAGAAACTCTCATCTAGCGAAGTTTGTAGAAATTTTTGAATGGCTCTTGGGCAACAGAGTTGTGCACCTGCTCTGTCTTGAAGTCAAATCTGCTTGACTTCTACCACTCTGAGAGTGGTGTCCCCTGCCCTGTGATCAGAACCACCTGGAAGTGGCTCAAAATCAAGGTCTCAGGCCTTCCTCCAGATCTACAGAATCAGAAACTCTAAGGATGGAGCCCAGCAATCTGCATTTTCCAGATACCAATCTTCCAAATGATCCCATCATGTGTCAGCGTCTTAAAGCTATTATACTATACAATGATGTGCCTTTAAATCAATCCCTAAAGACAACTGGAGGAAAAACTCACTTTATTTTGAAATCAAAGAAAGGGAGATGAGAAAAGATTGTGTTTGAGTGAGGTACAGCCAAGAATATCTACCTATTAGAGAGGAAGAAAAGGAGAGATGTATTTGATGTAGTGCTATGAGTCATGTTGGCAGTAAAATGGGCTTTTTCCCTGGTAAGACATGTCATTAAACAAATACGATAAATATTAGACATCTACTTTCTAAGAAAAGAAAAAAAAAACAAGACCAAAGCCAGGGTTATTTTCATAAGCTTGCTAGTTATCAATGATGTTGCTTGTTGATCTCATGAACTTATCGACCCAAACATCCTGTTTGCAATTCTAATTTCTGAGGAAATCTTACATTTCCTCAGAAAGAATATATTAATAAAACTATATCTCACTTGTCACTGAGATTATTACAATAAAACGCACTGTTAAATCTGTAAGAGTTTAGGCATTAATCTACTGCCTGACTCCAGCTTTATTATTCTAAAACATTTTGAACTTCAGCTTTTGTTTCCAGTTCCACTTGTCCGGAACAGATTTCATTGGGTGACTTATATAGAAAAATACTGAGCTATTACCCTTTAGAATAAGATTGCTAATTCATGAGTACTGTTGAGTCCGTGAACTATGTTATATTGGTTTTTTAAGAGATAGCTCAGAATCTGACAATGAGCAACAGAAGCTAACACAAACCGTCACATTAAAATTAGACTTTATTACATTTTTGGTCACTTAGTTTGCTTATAGTTTATAATCTCACAGGAAAAAATAAATAAGTTGACATCAAAGAAGTTGCAGTTGATTTTGTCCCAGTCCGCATCTGTCTACTTCAAATGCTACAAACATTCTTTGGCACACAATATTTTCTTTTAAAGTTTACTAGAATGAATTGAGAACTTACTCATTCCTTTCTAAAAAGAATGATTTTGATCACAATGTTGGAAACTACAACCAAAATTTCAATTAAGGACAGCTTGGCCTTTTTTTATATCTCCAAAACCAAGATCACATTATAAAATTAATACGTTAAGGAACTAAAAGACACACACTTCATCAAGGGGAAAAAATACTTCGTTGACAAAGCATTAGAGATGACAACAGAGGAAACAAAGTAAGGCCGTATAAAATGATTTCTGAAGGATTTTGAGGATGCTAACTTATATTTTAATATTTTGTTCATATATAGCCAAGAGTAGGAGAGAGAGCCAACCTAGGGTCAGTCCGAAGTTCTGCAGGAGAAACATCATCCAGGGTCGTTGTGTCTGCACATGAGTCATTTCAGGAAGCTAAAAAAAGAATAAAAAACCAGAATAAGATCCAGATATATTCAACTGCTGGGAAAAGCTCGGTGGGAAAACATGAGAGACTCTGTTATTCAGAACTTAATAACCTTTAAAATTCCCAGTTACTAAATGCTTCATACTTACTCTACCACGATTTTGAAACGTAAGCTAAACTGGGCTGTTTGATTGTGGTTATAAGGATCCCAATATTGGCAAAAGTCTTAGAATGACATAGTTATCAACCGCAATCAAATCCAACTCTTAAACTTTTATTATCAGAAAATGGATAATACATAAAAAGTATTATTTTTGACTCTATAATTAGGTTTACAAAACTGGTAAATGCCTATGTAGGTGTAAAGCATATGGATATATAGACCTAACCAAGCATAGTTAGATAGATCAGCAGTTCTCAACCTATGGGTCACAACCCACAGGAACTGTGTTAAAGGGCCGCAGCATTAGGAAGGTTAAGAACCATTGAGATGGATGGATGACCAACTTCTTCCTGATCTTCAGAACATGTGCTATGGCTATATTTATTTTCAGGGAAACATTCGTGAAGTGCCGTAACACTATACAGAGGGAGATGTCACCCAAGCATCTTTTTGGCTATTATTTTGAACCCTGAGATGCTCAGAATGAGTAGACCCCTTCCATAATATCGTTGTTTCTACTAGAGCACAGACTTAGGTCAACATGAATTGATAATTTAACTTACTCTTGGCATTAGCAACATTTTGGATCAGATAGTTCTTTGTTGTGGGCCCTCTTCTGTCCACTATAGGTGGTTTAGCAGAATCCCTGGGCCTCTCCTAGAGTTTGGTGTGCCTCTGCACTTATTCATGATAACTAAAAATGTCCTCAGACATTATGGGGGGCAAATGTTGCCTAGGGAATAAAAACCACCTTAGTGGAGAGCTACTAGATTATTTTAACTGTCAAGTATAAAATTAAACACATAAAACATTCGAGGGCTTTAGATTTATGGCAATGGAAAGCAGGTTGACACATTTTTAATGGTCTGTAAAGAAGCATCCTAAACGTTCAGTTTGGGTGTGCTTGAGATGGGTGTTTCCCCCTTTAATTGGTGAATTCAATGGGGTGAGGATTTGGATTACTGTGACCTAGTCTCTCACACCCCAGCATGAAGCAGTGACTCAAAGACCAAGGTGGAATCCAGAACTGTTCTCCTGATGGGTGGTTTTAAACAAATCACATGCCCTTTTGGTATTTTCTGAGCCATGTTTTAAATTTATTCCTTTAGAGAAATTCTGTATGAGTTATCATTTACTATAAGTTTAAAATGACCTTTGGAAAAAAACCTATAGAATGCAGATAAACATAATTCACTTTCTAACTATGTAGTGAAGAGACTTAACAAAAAGAAGTTGAAACATTTGATTTTATATATTATATATATTTCATTATGTTTAATATTTAAACGAGACGTAGAGTAAGTTGATTGGATGATTAATGATGGGTTTATCATAAAATTTCTCCCATTTCTTCCTATTTAGTGAATGAATATCTATCATTCTATTAATAAGACTATTTTGACATCTAATGCCAATGTCCACACAGACCTGGTAGCATGCTAGCTTGCTGTGTCTCAAAAACCTTGCATGTGATGGTGCTCTTGCATAAAAGATAAATGCATTGGAGTTTCCCAATACCTTTGATTCTCAGTAGTTTTCACCCATTTTTAATAGTTGACTTCAAAGCCAGGCAGCATAGGCAACCACTTTCTTTTGTCCTAGTAAGCTATACCTCAGACTGTATCTGTGAGACCCGGTTATACTATCTGTGGTCACTTACACGTTCAGACTTTAATTACATATTTCCAAATACTGGGATAAGGCATTATCCTTATTATAGTCCCTTCTTCTCATCTTTTGAACAAGATAGGTAATTACCAATTACAAGGCTGGATGTGGTGGCTCACGCCTGTAATCCTAGCACTCTGGGAGGCCAAGGTGGATGGATTGCTTAAGCTCAGGAGTTCAAAACCAGCCTAAGCCAGAGCCAGATCCCATCTCTAAAACTATCCAGGCACTGTGGAAAGCATTTATAGTCCCAGCTACTCGGGAGCCTGAGGCAAGAGAATCACTTGAGCCCAAGAGTTTGAGGTTGCTGTGAGCTATGACACCGCAGCACACCACAGAGTAATACTCTATCTCAAAAAAAAAAAAGAAAGAAAGAAAAGGAAAAAAGACCAATTACGAGCTGTGGCTGAATTAACAGCATGTCCTATCTCTGCTGTTCCTCCTGCTGCCCAGCTGTGGTTTATCTTTGATAAAACACATAGAAGTAATTTCTGGAAAGATTTTCTTGGCAAAGGCTTGTAAAGTATGGGTCATTTAATGAACCAGCATGCCTGTTTTGAGTCAATTATTGTGAAGCAAAAATATTTCCAACAAGAATTAGAAGCATGGATGTGAACGTGCTTCTGATTCAAGAGGTAGAGCGTGCAACGAATTTTCAAGTCCTCGATGGCTTAAGGAACCTACATTTTAGAAAGCTCATTTGCGAATTTCCATCTTTGCCTTGAACTTCCATTCATGGCCGTTGGTTGGGGAGAGCAGACCCTTGACTAAGGTATATTTAATAACCAAAACATTTTAGATACAAAAACACAGAGGTAGTGTTAGTGTCTTGAGAATTACAGCACTTTAGTATGTTTCTGTTCTTACTAAATCCAAAAAAGCCCTAAGTTTTAAAAACAATTGTCCCATCTGTAATTTTTCTCACTAGCCTGAGCTTATAGACCCATGGCTTGCTCGGAGTGTCCAACACACACAGAACTGGAGATACCTGTTTCTAAGGGTTCATGACTCTGCTCCCAGGTTGAAAATAAAAAAACCCTTATTCCCGAATATAGATGGCATCGCCCACAAGAAAACAGCAGGAGTGTTTTACAACTCCAAAAGCAAAATTCTTATGGAATGAAACATCTTTGGTAGAGGTGTCCAACAGGCTGTAGCTTTTATTTTGTTATTATTCAAAGTAATTTGCTCTACTATGACTCGCCATCCATTAGGCTGTGTCCTCTAGCAGAGGATCTGTGTCTCCAGGTCTTTGGCTACAAAGGCGTAGGCATCACTTTAATTATATGCTTTTCATTTGCATTCATTTATCATGCCCTTTATTATATGTTTCCCTCCTTTTACTCCTCATAATCCTGTAAGCAATAAAATGACTGATTCCTTTTAGTTATGAGGAAACATTGGCTCAGGGAGGATAATGGCTCACCCACAGTCACATAGGTGCAATGTCAGAGCAAGGACAAGAAAGCAGGTAGCTCTCTATCTGAAATCCATCCTTGCCTATTATGACCAAGATCTTTCATTTAATTAGGAGAAAAAAAAGGAAAGTGCCCTGTGATGGGTGGATTGCTGAAGCTCGGGAGTTCAAGACCAGCCTGAACAAGAGTGAGACCCCTGTGTCACTATTAAATAGAAAAAACATAGCCAGGTACTTGTAGTCCCAGTTACTTGGGAGGCTGAAGCAGGAGCATCACTAGAGCCCAGGAGTTTGAGGTTGGTGTGAGCTGTGACATCACTGTGAGCTGTGATAGATGGAGACTCTGTTTCAAAAAAAAAAAAAATTATTTAAAAAAAAAAAAGGAAAAGGAAAATGCTGAGGCTAAAGGTTTTTTTTCTTTTTTTGAGATAGAATTTTTACTCTGTCTTTCTGGTCAGAGTGCCATGGTGTCAACAGAGCTCCCAGCAACCTCAAACTCTTGGGTTCAAATGATCCTCCTGCCTCAGCCTCCTGAGTAGCTGGGACTACAGACACCCACCACCACGCCTGGCTAGTTTTTCTAAATTTAGTAGAGATGGGGTCTCATTCTTGATCAGACTGATATTAAACTCCTGAGCTCAAGCAATTCACTTGCTGTGGCCTCCCCGAGTGCTAGGATTACAGGCATGAGCCAAAGAGCCTAACTAAAATTTTTCAGTGAGCCATAACATTGTCACTGCAGGTAATAAAACTACAATGAACTATGTGATACAATATATAGACATCACAGTGCCTTTGTCATAAAAGATCATGGCAAATCAGACAACAGGCGTCTGAAAAACCGCTATAAAAACAGACTAACTTTGTAAGGCTATGGATATGTACAATCAATGCAAACCAACATTTCAAAAAATATTCGAGAAGATTTTCATCCCAAATGGAAGTTTTTAGTCTGAATTGCCTATCTGAACTTCCCAGACCCACATGTAAATTGACTTGGTAAGAAAACCCAACTAAACATACTTTTGAGACAATACTTGGTACTTTTTAGCAGGATTATGGGTGAACAGAGGAACCATATCTCAAGGATACACAAAAAAATACCCGACTGCTACAGAAAGTCTTTCTAAAAGATGCAAATATTAAGCTCAAACCAGATCTAATGATAGCGTCTCATCTTCTCTCCAGCTATCCATATATGTTTCTATCATTTCAATCAGTAAATTCTGAAGGAATGTAAACGTCCATATGAATTAATTTCTAAGCATATATATTTCCTTTTATCTCGTTGGGGATTTTAAAGTCTTGTTAAGGGTTTAAGTGATGCCAGTTTCCCCCATGCATTTCAAGAGAGGGAAAAAAAAAATCCTCTTTTCCTCCAGGGCCATTAAATTCTGTTATTGAACACTTTTACAGATCGTGATTTATAGCCTAAGACTTGAGGAGCTGAAATGATGGATAGAGTATATTAATGTTGAAGCAGAGACAGAGAAAAGAGAAAAAACTTTCAGCAAAAGAGATTTGCCCAGAGGTAGCGTTAAGAGAAATGTTCTTTAGGTTTCTGCCACAAAATTTGGAAACCTTGAAGTAGAAAAGTAACTTCCTTTTTTTATCACCATGGTTAGCAAGTTTCCCAACTCAAGGCAGCGGATGATCATAAAATAGATGCAGTTTTCTGGGGAAAAAAAATATATCTTTACCTAAAATGCGGTCCTTTCATCTGCCACGACTAATTTTTTTTTTTCAATTTAAAATCAAGGCACTGATAGGAAATTCCTCAAAACAGACCAGACTCTAGTTACTGGGTGTGACTTATCCACAGATTATAGTTCCAGTAAGTTCTATCAACTGAATTCTATTAACAGCTGTGATGGTTAACTTCCAGATAGGATTTATGAATGTTTTAGAAGGTGATATTAAATAAATAATTTAAATTTGAGTCAGTCCCCCATTTGTAATCCTCGTATACAACTAAAGATTTAAAATGAATGTTAATAGAGGAAATTAAGAGAACATAGCAGAAACCAGAGTAGACAGATACCAGCATGTTACGATGTGATCCTTATATACTAGGAGGGGACCTGCCAAGGATGAGCTGTGTGTATCAGAATTCTCTGGAACTGATACTTTGTCCTTCTTTCCTGGACATCTGAACATCAGACTCTTGTGACAAGCAAAGCCTTCTCTGACCCCTTCCATCTGTAATTTGAAAGCGGTTTACCGTTGGTGACTTTCACACTCATTATTGACTGTTTCAACATTTATCTTTATTTATAATTCGTAAGTATATATGTTATAGAAAAAAGATCAGCCTTCAATGTTTCTAAGAGAGGTAAACATGTCAAAGAGCTTTCATTTAAAAATTTGCAATCCAAATGCACAAATTCAATATTCATTTATTATAGACATTTGCTGATATCATTTATGAAGGTAAAGTTGTATTTGTATTTCAAATATTTGTCTCTCCCAGGAATGCTTAGCCTTTGGCATCATCAGCATTTGGAAATGATTTGCTTCTCCATTTATAAGCTTGCTTAACAACTGATGGATTATAAAATTCTTTCAAAGAGAGGTTCTAAAACTCACTCTGCAGTTTGGGGCAGGTATACATTTATATTTGTTAAGTAAAACCATGTTTGTTCCTAAGAAAAATGACGAAGAAGAAAACTTAGAAACTTATTTTGGAGGACATCCTAATTATGCTTCATTTCTGGAGGGGCACGCATTCTGTGGGCTGCTCTAGCTCCATCACAAACTGTCAATGGCTTAGTTTGTTCTTGCAGAAGGACATCTAAGAATCAAATAGAAACTTGTTGGTACAAGTCACCATTTGGCTTGCAAATCCACAGTTACCGGTTTGTACCTGCAAACTATACACATTGATTATCAGGGACTCCTGGTTTCTGGTCCAACATACTATAAGAAGCTTAGAAGTCACCAGTCTGTCCTCACAAGTAAAAAGCAGACCAACTGTAGTATCATCAATTCTTTTCTTAACAGATACATCAGAGAAGGGGGGTCACAGCACACCCCACTGCCTTAGAAATTGAAGAGATAGCAAGTGGATTCAGAGAATCACAACTTTCCAGAACACACTGAACCAGTGCACAGGTAGAAAAATCTGACTAGAATGGATGAATTGCTGGAGGCTCAGTGTGGAAAAATCTAAGAGTGAAAAACTTCAGGGCACCCAGTCACCAGGGCCCCCAGCTTTTGTGAGTTTTACCTCTAGGAGCTCCTCTGCACAGTGAAGATTGGAGAAAAATCTTAGGCTTCCAGCAGGAGGTGGGTGAAAGTAACCATTTTGAAATATACTAGAACATTCCTTTCTTAACAAGACCTGTCCTTAGGGCAAACCACTTAACAAAAACCCACCTTGCTGGGATATTATCACAGCTTTCATCACCTGAGGGAAGGGAAGTATCCAACTTCACCCCTCAGTAGTCAACCTGTCCTACTTGGTGGGGAGAGAAGAGTAATGGCAATCACTGGTGAAGTCACAGACCAGAGGCTCAGGCTCACTGCAGACTGAATCCTATCATAGGACTATAGAACCCTTTCCTTTCCTGTTCATTTGCCTTACTACAATATTACCAATGTCCTCATTAGCACAGTTCCTTTTACCCAATATATCATGCCCAACTGTCAAATTCCAAGGCAAACCAAAAACAGTTAAAAGACAAAGCCATGAAAACCAGATTCAGACATAGCAGAAATGTTGGAATTATTAGACCAGGGGTTTTAAAATATTGTGCTTAATATGCTAAGGATACAATGAAAAAAAGAGAGAGAGAGAACATGCAAAACAGATGGGCAACGTAAGCAAAGAGACGGAAATAAGAAAGAATCAAAAAGAAATGTTAGGGATTGAAAACATTGGAATGGAAATGAAGAATGTCTTTGGTGGGCCCATGGGTCAATGAGAAATGGCTAAAAAAGGAATCTCTGAGCTTGGAGATATTACCATAGAAATTTCAAAAACAGAAAAGCAAAGAGAAAAAGTACTGAGGAAAAAAAAATAACAGAACAGAATATCCAAGAACTGTGGGACAACTGCAAAAGTCCTAACATACCAGGAGGAGGAGAAGGAAAGAAGGAAAGGAACAGAAGCGACATTTGAGAACACACTGAAGATTTCTCCAAACTAACAGCAGAGACCAAATCACAGATTTAGGAAGGTACAAGATCACCAAGCAAGATAAGAGCCCACAACAGCTACCCATAGGCACATCATACTCAAACTTCAGAAAATCTTGAAAAATCACAGGAAAAAACTCTTTACCTTTAAAGACAAGGATCCCCTGATTTCTCAGAAACCATGAAAATGAGAAGATGATGGAATAAAATATTTAAAGTGTTAAGGAAAAAAACTGACTTGGAATTCTGTACCTTGAATGATGATACTTCAAAAGGGAAGAAGACATGAAGACTTTCTCAGAAGACAGAAATGGAGATTTGTTTGCTGCCAGTAGACATGAGTTACGAGCAATGTGACAAAATTCAGAGAGAAGGAAAAAGACACAGGTGAGAAATGTAGATTTACATAAAGAAAGGAAGAGCACGGGAGAGTGGATAAGTACAGGTAAACAAAAACTTTTATTTTTCTTCTTAATTGATTTAAATAGTTGTTTAAAACAATAATGTCAACAATGTATTCAATTATGTATGTGGATGTATGAAGGAAATGAAGATATGATATAAAGAACAGGAAGGATTTAATAGAGGGAGGGTAAATGGTGGGACCACACCTATGGAGCATCTTGCCAGGGTACAAGTCAAATCTATCAAGTATAGAACATAAATGTCTTAACACAATAATTGAGTAAATGAGGCAAAAGCTATACTAATTAGTTTGATGTAAGCACTCCAAATTGTTTAAAAAATCAACACATTGTACCCCGCATATGCATAAATGTATTCATGATCTATGTGTATATGACTTCATAAAAAAAGAAAAATAAATGCATCCCTCTATATATGTTTTATTTGTGTTAATATTATTGTCATAAGTATTAAAATTTTCTGTAATGTTTCCATAGCTATTAATGGTTAAGAAAAAAATAAAAAAGATCACTTATTAAAGTAAAAAAAAAAAGAACAGGAAGGAAGAAGTAGGAATATTTTATTTTAGTAAGGTATTTACACAGCTTGTAAAACAGCACAACATTATTTGAAATTAGGTTTCCATTAGTGTAGATGTACATCACAACTCTACAGCAATCATTATAATACGTAAAGAAAAAAGTACATTTTCTACAAAAAAGAAAGAGAAAATATAATAATACAAAATGCTTCATTAAAAACAAAAGCAGTTTGGAAAGCTGAGGCAGGAGGATTGCATCTACCTACAATCACTGATCTTTGACAAAGTAGACAACATTATATGCTCAGGTGAAAAAAAAAAGCCCTGTTTAATTAATGATGCTGGGAAAATTGTATAACTACATGCAGAAGAATGGAACAGGACCTCTATATCTCACCAGCTATAAATCCAAGATGGATAAAAGAGTTAAATGTAAGAGATGGAAATATAAATTTTTGAAAAGAAAACAAAGGAAAAACTCTCATAGACACTGACCTAAGGAAACAATTTATGACTGGCCCAAAGGCTAATACAGTAACAAAATAAATGGGACTTAATTAAAAAGTTTCTGAACAGCAAAGGAAATAATCAACAGAGTGAATAAACAACCTACACTAGAAGCAAATATTCACAAACTACATATCCAACAAAAGACTAATATCCAGATTCTACAAAGAACTCAAACAATTCAGTTAGAGAAAAACAAATGTCCCAATGGAAATGTAAGTCAAAAGACATAAACATGAGTTTTTCAAAAGAAGATAGAAAAATGGACTGCAAACATATTCTCAAAATGCTTAATATCACTAGTCATCAGGGAAATGTATATTAAAACTACAATGAGATACCACCTTACCCCTATTGGAATGGCCATTATTGAAGTCATTACATAATAGATGTTAGCATGGATACAAAGAGAAAGGAATGTTTATACACTTTTGGTGGGACAAATTAGTACAACCGCTCTAGAAAACATTGTGGAGATTCCTCAAAGAAATGAAAGTGGCCTTAATATTTGGTCCGGTAATCCCATTGCTGGGTATCTACTCAAAGGCAAGGCAATAATTTTGTCAAAGTGACACCTGCCCTCAAATGTTTATCACAGCATAATTCACAACTGCAAAGATGCAGAACCAATCTTAGTGCCCCATCATTCACAAGTCGATAATGAAATGCCCATCAAAGGGTGAATAGATAAACAAAAGATAGATAGATAGATGATATACAAAGGAATATTACTAAATCTTAAAAAGGTATGAAATTCTCACACATGCTATAACAAGTATGAAATGTAAAAACATTATACCAAGTTAAATGAACCAGATACAAAAGAGTAAATCATATATGATTCCACTTATGTGAGGGACCTACAGTAGTCAAATTCATAGAGACAGTGGATAGACCCCTGCTTGCCAGAGACACTAAGAGGAGGTGGAGAATTATTATTTAACAGGTACAGTTTCACCTTGGGAACACAGGAAATTCTGGTGGTGGACAGTGGTGATGGTTACACAGGAATGTAAATGTAGTTAATGCTGTACACCAAAAAAAAAAAAAAAAGGTTAAAATAATAAGTTATCATAATAAACACACATCCTCCAACATTGCAAAAGCTTTGCTTTAACTTTTTAGCTTTTTAGAGTATTGTGAAATTGTAATAGTACAGTATTTGTTAAATAAAGCCTGACTTGGCTGGAGGAGGTTACCAACCTCCATGGAAGAAGCTTTATCAGTTACTGAATCTCAGGAAGGCCCCCTAGGACCTCTCTTTCTACAACGTTCTGAAGAATAAACGTTTGCTCTGAAATGTTTGCTTAAAATTATGTAAAGTCTTGCCTTTAATAGTCTCCCAAGAGTTTAATTCAATAAAAGTTTGAATACAGCTATCCTGGGTTTATTATGTAAGTTTTTCCTTTACTTTATGGAACTTCATTTTTTTTTTTTTTTGGTTGTTCCCTCTTTTGACATCAATACAAAGAGGGATATTAGCATGTGTTCTATTTTGGAATCATATTTGATTAGTTATAGCAAGATCCTCAAGACAGATTCCTCTGGTGACTCAACAATATTCCAGAATTGGGAGATTTGTTCTTATTGACATGGGTCCTGTTTTTAATTTAGGCCTTTTTCAATTAGTAACTATGTTCAGAAAAACAACTTAATAAAGCAGTTTTAACCTTCCTTATCAAGCAAGAAAACCAGGACCACATCTCCCAAGGGTGTCCAAGACAGCCAACTGGAGGCTTTTCTCAAGGTAATTTTAAAGACTTCAGCATTGGAAATTTTATTTGCTGAATATTTAAATACAGAATCTTACAGGCCTATGACTTCCTAGTAGGGTCTAGGAAAGAAGTGAATATTTCTTCTCTTTTGAAAATTGTGTGAGTTCTATGATACAGATTATATCATTGTCGCATATAATTAGGAGAGACAAAAAGCTACCCACTTCTAACTTGTATTTAACAATTCACTTCTCCATTTTTTCCTTAGGGGAAGTGACTCAGACCAATTCTTATTCACACAGCTCAGCAAGGACAGACAGCAGCCAGCTTTAGCAGGGTTGATTGATCCTTGAATAACGCTGGGGGTTTAGAACAACAACCCCCAGAAAATCTGCACATAACCCTTGAGTCCCCCAAACCGTAACTACTGACAGCTTACTGTTGACTAGAGCCTTACCAATAACATACAATTAATGCATATTCTGTATGTTATATGTAAACCCTATTCTCACGATAAAATAAGCTAGAGAGAGATTATTAAGGAAGAGAAAATACTATTCATTAAGTAGATCACCAAAAAGGTCTTCATTCTCATCGTCTTTACCTTGAATAGGTGGAGGAGGAGAAGGAAGAAGAGCCAGGTTGGTCCTTCTGGACAGAGGTAGATAACAATCTGTTGTAAATGGATCCATTCAGTTCAAAACTGACTTCTGTTGTTCAGAAGTCAACTGTATTTTTTTAAATATGATTATTGGGGAAGACACAAGTGTGTATGCATGGTTTAAGAGAGGTATGGAAAAATACAGACTTTGTAGTAGCCATGTGAATAAAAATACCAAGACAGTGCAGCCTTGATTGAGATTAGGTCTATTAATCATTTTCTCAGTAGAAAACGTCTAAGTGTAAGGTGTGACTGATTTTCACAAAAATAGAAGTCCTTCAAAATGATTGGTAAGAATGACTCATACTTCTTGCTTTTGTGAAGAAATCACTGAGAATGTAAAATTATATTCATTTTGCTGCCTGGAATGGGTTTTAAATGCCTGCCATTTCTTTCTCAGCAAAAAAGAATATTTAACAAGATGCCAGTGGTACTCATTGATTTTTAAGCATAGTATCAATGTTACTTCATACGCCCTTTTCAAACAAAATATCCTCTTCCTGTGGATGGATAATGCTGGAAAGGATCACACTCAGGTATTGCCAAACATTGAAGAAAGGATAACTTTTTGGATGGATAAAGCATTCATTTACCAGACCCAACGTGGGGGACTGTGGACCATTGACTGAATTGCTTTGAACTTACCTAGATTTTTCTAAGAAAGACTCAAATTCAATAAATTGGAAGATAAAGAATTGGGTGGAAGGAATGGGATGGATATCTTAAAAGCACAGGATTCTGGGTTAGTTTAATTTTATAGTCATGTGATTAAGAGAAGCCTGGCTGGAAAGGTGGCTATTTGTCAGACCATTCATCTTTTCACCCAATTGACTATCTCGAAGGTGCTACATTTACTGAACTATAATAATGATAGAAAAGTCAATAGACATTCTCCATCTAAATTATTAGTTATTCTATTTATTGAGTGGTTTAATACTCAGATCCTATTTTTGCTTCTTTTGATAAGTTCTAAAGGCAGAGGATCTTACGTTCATGCTCAAAATACCCCTACCTTCTCACACAAGAAGATTATCTGGAAATTAGAAAGTGTTCTGGGCAAAGGCCTGGCTGTGATATTACTCGTGGAAGACACTTTCCAGAAGAGGGAAGATGAGTGAATTGCTCTGTGTGACTGCTCTTCATTCTAGCTATCTCCTCTCCCATTCCTAGCTAAGTGAAATAAGGCTGAATCAGCAACACATTGGAAGAAGAAAGACAAGATTTAAAAGCTCAGCCAAAAAAATGTGAGGGGGGAGAAAAGATCTGGAAAGGCAATGAAGATTGGTGGAAGAAGGGGGCTGAAAATAAGGTACACTCTTAATTTGCGCATGGAGGGACACCTGAGTTTTGTTTTGGCATGACACGCTTCCTTCTCTACCACCTGACTCCCTGAGTTACAGCCCTTCCATCCACAGCTTGGATTCTATTTATGTCTTAGACCTTGGGCAGTTGCCCAGTTCCCCCCATTCTGGGGACATCTCTGGTTACATACATGGCGATGGCCCCTTGGGGGTTCTATAGTCCTGTCACTATGGAAACACAGTTTCCACAGGATCTAAAACCTTAGGAAAAATGCCTAAAGGTTTGGAACTTTGCCTCAGATCCAATAAACCTTTCCTTGGCCTAACTCATTTGTAGCTTTCTTTTTTTTAAATTTATGCCTTAAATAATAAATTAATAAAAAATAAAGTCTCTGATCCAAACTGCTGGGGGAAAAAAAAAAACGTGATAATTTGAGGGCTTGTCTTTTCCTCCTATTTGAGCAATGTGCTGTGAACTTTAGGGAAGGTGGATGTGAGAACTCCTTCAGGACTCCAGTTCTGAGAATTCTCTTAGCAGGAGCTTTAGGCTCTCGGGCAGAATGAGATATCGTCTCCATTCTCTATCACATCGATACCAAAGTTAATAGCACAGGGATGTATTAATTTTCTGTAGATGCTGTTAGCAAATGATCACAAACTTGGTGGCATAGAACAAACAGACTTATAATTTGTAGGTCATCAGGTTAATATTAGCATGTCTGTGCAGTGTGTTTCTTCCAGACTCTGGGGAAGAATCTGTTGCCCTGCCTTTTCCATCCTCTAGAGGCGCTTGCATTCCTTAGTTCCTGATTCTTCTTCCATCTTCCAGGTCAGCTATGCTGAATTTCTTGCACATTGCATTTGTCATTATATCTTTTTCTCTGGCCACAACTGGGAAAAGGTTCTCTACTTTAACGGTTACTGTGGTCACAGTGGACCCACCCAGACAATCTAGGATCATCTCCGCCATCTCAAGATGCTACACCTTTCGTGTCTACAAAGTCCCTTTTGACATATAAAATAACATCATTTATAACTTCCCCAGATTATGACGTATACATTTTGAAAGGCCATTATATCTGTAGAGAACAAATCTCATAAAAATCTTTGGAGCAAATATGAGACTATGAAAAAGATAGTAAACCAATAGAACTGTTTATAAGCTTTAGAAAAAGTAGACAGGCAAGATACTCACCTACTAGTCTCAGGGACTGCTAACAATTTTCGATTAATGTGGCAGTTCACATATCCTAAAGGCCCCATTATCTTTACTTTCCAAAAGATTATTAGAAAGTAAAAGGAAGGAAAAGATACTCTGTACAAAGGAAGGATACTCTTTCCTGTAAGCAGGAAAGCAGATAAGACTATATTAACACAAAAGGAAAATTCAACATGGTAGATTTACCAAAAAAAGGGGGAGAGGGAGGGACCTTTCAGCACAGTAAAAGTACTGATTTAGCAACAAGTCATAACAACCCTTCTAGGAACTGAGTGTTTGCATCCCTTCCAAAATGTCTATGTTGAAATTCTAATTTCCAGTGTGAAGGTATTTGGAAATGGGGCTTCTAGGAGGTAATTAGATTTATTTAGATGAGGTCATGAGGATGGGGCCCCCATGATGGGGATAGCATCTTTATAAGAAGGTCTCTTGTACACCTGCTCTCATGTTCTCATGTACATTCTATTTATCATTTGCCATGTAAGGACATGCAAAAAAGGCATCTGTCTGCAAACCAGAAAGAGACTCTTTACCAAGAATCAAATCATCCAGGACCTTGATCTTGGACTTCCCAGTTCCCAGAACTGTGAGAAACAAGTAATAATCAAGCCACCCAAGTTAATGGTATTTCTTGTCATTGCAGCCTGAACAAAGAGTAACCCTAAATATGCATTCATCAAAAAAGGAGCCTCAAACACATGAAGCAAAAGTGGAAGAACTAAAGAAGTGGGAAAATCCACAAATAGAGGTCAATATTTTAATATCCAACCAGCAGAGATAGTAATCAGTATAGAATTTGAAAATCATACTATCAACCAGTTTAACTTGACATTCACAGAATCCCATATCCAATAACTTACATATATGCATGTAATTTTCAAACACACATGGGGCGTTTACCAAGATAAACTGCATATATATTATCCTGGGCCATAAAATAAGTTTTAAAACGTTTCAACTGACTGAAACAATATGGACTGTATTTTCTGGCTAAAAAGGAATTAAACTAAAGTCAAGAACTAAAAGATACTTAGAAAGTTTCCAAATAGTCATTAGGCAATACACTTCCATAAGCCAATGGGTCAAAAAAAAATTTTAAATGGGAAATTTGAAAGCATTTCAAAATGATTAGTATTGATAATACATGTTGAAATATATTGAATTCTCTCTTCTGCCTGAGTGAAGGACTCAACTACAACTTGGACTTCACCTTAGCAATTCAAACAATGTGGTTTAACCATTTGTAGGCTTATATTAATCTGAAATAAAAATAAATACAAAAAGTAAATAAACATATTGAATTCAGTTAAAGCAGTATGTCAAAAGGGACATTTATAGCTTTAAGTGCTAGTATTAGAAAAGAAGAAAGATACTATCAGTGATACAAGATTATGCCTCATAAAGTGAGAAAGTAAAGAGATAATTAAATACAAAGTAAGAGGGAAGAAAATAATAGAGATTAGGACAGAAACAATAAAAAAAAATCATAAAGTACAGATATATAGCCATTGCTAGATTTTCCTTTTGTGGAATTTGTAAGCACTGTCAGATCACAGCTCCTTTTTCTTGGGGGTGAATGCACCAGGGAATATTGTAAAGTTTTCAGTGAACTTGAAGCTATCATTATCACCTGGCTCCTCCTATCCATGGGTCAGACAATAGAGAAAAATGTTATAGGCCAGTGAGAGTACTTGTTTCCGATTACCATGAGGAGTTAGGGTTATATAAAGAGGAAATGAGGGACAAGGACAAAGTGACTGACTAGACCCTTGGTGAGGACTTGGTTGCCCCTAACAGGAAAACAATCTGGGTCAACCAAAGTGCTGCTTAGAGTGGAATAGAATCATGATTGAGTGTGGAGGAAAGAGAAGATGATGAACATCAGTGTGGCCTCGAGACCAGCAGGGTTTGGTGCTCATCTCACTATTTTGTATTAAATCTTTGTGACCTTTTTGGTTGGCTACCATCATGAGGGGATTTAGGGACAGATGGGATTTCAAAAGAGAAGAGGGCAAGAACATAGTGAGGACCAGCTATGAATGGTCATCACATGTGTGCCACTTCAGATTCTCTCAGCCCATTTCTGCCCCTGGCCATTGCTGCAGAGAACAGTTCCAAGGAAGAGTTGACTAGTACTGCAGATCCTGCTTCCAGCCCACATTGCATTCTTTTTTCTCCCGCCCTGGGCTTCTGTGATGTGATGGTACACGCCTCCCACAGAAACGCCCTTGGTGCTCAAGCATGTATATAACCTGCAAATTAGGTGGCATGGCATGAATGCTTGTGGGGCCAGTGTTGAACAACAGACTCGGCTTGAGCACAAAGATAAAGCCTCTTTCATCCCCAGCTAAACTGTCCAAGCCATGTTTCTGAAGCCTCCACAGATGGAGTCCCCACTATACTGGTCAACTCTAATTAAAACATACTGTTGTGTTGACTTTTCTTCCTCCTCTGTTTCACTTTGCCTGTCTTCCACTTCGGCTCCTGGGGTCACCTCCCCAATGAATTGCTTTCATGCTTGCCTTTGTCTTTGCCTCTGCTTTGAGGAAAACTCAGTTGAGGATGTTGATCTTCATGACAGAGCATTAATTTCCTCTGGCTCCCCAGAGCTGCATTCATTGTTAACTTTCTTTAGAAATGATTCCATGCAAGTAGAAGTTAGTGTGCTTGGAGAAGGCAGTTCCCTCTTTGGAGAATCAAGACTGGCAGTTTTCCCTAGGGAAGACTTTCTTCAGTGTTGACCTCTTTGCTAATGGTCCCATTTTGGCCTCTTGTTTTTTATTTTTCTTTTAGAAGTTTGAAATAATGTACCCAACTTCTTTGAGATGAACAACACACACATCTAGCTAGTCTTTTCACATTAACCCTGCTCAGAAAGTGCCTGGCCACTATCCAGAATTTAGCATATGATCAGTATACGAAAAGAATTCCCCTTTACCCTTTAGTTGTTGCATTTAATTTCTTTGCCATTTCATGGAGTCTTGAAACCTTGTTTTCTTCCCTTTAAATGACAGACTATTTTCTTTGGCACAGCCCCAGAGAACAGCACCAGTCAAACTTGGTGCTATGTGAAAGAGTTCTATTTATTTAGAAGTCGCTCAGAAGGCCGTGAGAGTAGACGACCTGGATTGTAGGAAGTAGCCCCAGGAAATCAGAGTATTTTCTTTCCTGTCTTTTTGCCAAGATGCTGGTTTTCCCTTGGCCAATAGTAATTTGCAATAAGGTCAAGATTTATGCCAATCACAATCTCATAGGCTATCACTCACATTGCTTTCTTGGAAGCAACTGCTTACCCTTCTAAGATGGAACATTGAGGGGGGAAATAACATGTTTAGCTGAGGGTTCTCCATGACAAATGGTTCTTGATAATCTTCCCAGATCAATTCTGGGAGCGTACCTACCATAATAAGGAAAAAGAATTAACTACATCCATAGACATCCATCATCCATCATCCTTGAAGAGAGATTCAGACTGTGTTAAAAACAGCATAAACTTCAAAAGAATACAGCAACTTCCCTCAAATGACCCATAAGGAGAAAAATAAATTGAAAGCCAACAATCAGAAGGCTTAGGAGTGAATTTGAGGACTGATGTGCAGACATTTTAAACAAAGAAAGCTCATTGAGTCTGAGTGCCCATAGCTCAGTGGTTAGGGCACCAGCCACCTACTTTGGGAATGGTGGGATCGAACCCAGCCCAGGCCTGCTAAACAAAAACAAAACAAAACAATGCAAAACTCACTGAATGGTGAGACTGTGTTTTTCAAGTTATAAAAGGCTAGAAATCAAGATTTCTCAAATTGGAAGGGTGGTAGGGTTTTATAACATTACTTCAGGATGGGGAATGGGCTCAGAAAGGGGGTAAAGTAAAATTTGTTCCGCTTTTTTTTTAAAAAAATTTTTAGAGACAGAGTCTCACTTTGTTGCCCTTGGTAGAGTGCCATGGCGTCACAGCTCACAGCAACCTCTAGCTCTTGGGCTTAGGCAATTCTCTTGCCTCAGCCTCCCGAGTAGCTGGAACTACAGGCACCCGCCACAACACCTGGCTATTTTTTGTTGCAGTTTGGCCAGGGCCGGGTTTGAACCCACCATCCTCGGTATATGGGGCCAGCGCCCTACTCTCTGAGCCATAGGTGCCGCCCTTGTTCCACTTTTAACTTCATTGTCAAACTTAAGAAATTTTCTGAGCATCACAAATAGTACATAAGAACATTTTTAAATATGGAACTACATTGAATATTGCTTGAATCTCATTAAGAATTAAGAAAAAGTACCAGAAACTCAGAAGCCATTATACTGAGCTTTAAAATGGTGGTGCTTACTTGGAGAGCTCCCTTATTAAATTCTACTTCAAGAAGGCCCTCTTATTCTGGTTTCATCAGTCCAAGTTTCTGCCTCCCATATTTCTTTCCTTATGAAACATTTCTTTTTACTTATTTTCAGGAAAATGGCTACACACAGCCACATCACTATCCATGCCAATGGATCTGGTTCCATATCTTCCCTTTGAGATTTTTGTTCTTTTTCTTTTATTAAGTCATATACACATAGATCATGAATACATTTATGCATATGTAGGGTACAATGTGTTGATTTTTTAATACAATTCAGAGTGCTTACATCAAACTAATTAATATATCTTTTGCCTCACTTACTTGATAATAGTGTTCAGACATTTATGTTCTATACTTGATAGATTTGACTTATACCCATGTAATATGCACCATAAGTGTGGTCCCACCATTTACCCTCCCTCTATCAAACCTCCCCTCTCCCCTCCCTTCCCACTCCATTTCTCTCCTTCATCTTGGGCTATAGTTGTGATCTATCTCACATAAGAAAGTATGAGTAAATGTAAATTGGTTTCATAGAAGTACTGAGTACATTGAATATTTTTTCCTCCATTCTTGAGATACTTTACTCAGGAGAATATGTTCCAGGTCCATCCATGTAAACATAAAAGAGGTAAAGTCTCCATCTTTTTAAGGCTGCATAGTATTCCATGATATACATATACTACAATTTATTAATCCATTCCTGTGTCGATGGGCACTTGGGCTTCTTCCATGACTTGGCTATTATGAATTGAGCTGCAGTGAATACTCTGGTGCAAATACCTTTTTTGCAAAGTGATTTTTGGTCTTTTGGATATACTTCTAATAGAGGAATTGCAGGATCAAATGACAGGTCTACTTTTAGACCTGAAGATCTAAAACTTCTTTCCAAAAGGAATGTATTAGGTTGCATTCCCACCAGCAGTACAGAAGTATTCCCTTTTCTCCACAACCATGCCAACATCTGTAGTTTTGGGATTTTATTATGTGGGCTATTCTTACTGGAGTTAGATGATATCTTAAAGTGGTTTTGATTTTCTGATGATTAAAGATGATGAGCATTTCTCTGATGATTAAAGACGATGAGCATTTTTTTCATGTGCCTAGAGACCATGCACCTGTCTTCTTCAGAGAAGCTTCTGTTCAAGTCTCTTGCCCACAATGAAATGGGATCACTTGTTCTTTTCTTATTAATAAGTTTGAGTTCTCTATGGATTCTGGTTATCAGACCTTTGTCAGAAACATAATCTGCAAATATCCTCTCCCATTCTGAGGGCTGTCTGCTTGATTTACTTACAAGCAAGCAGTGTTCTTGGCTATGCAGAAGCTTTTTAGTTTGAACAGATCCCAGTAATGTATTTTTGATATTGCTTCAATTGTCTGGAGGGCACAGGTAGATGTACGGAACAGAATTGAGAACCAAGAGATGAAACCAGACACTTATCGCCATTTGATCATTGATAAGCCTATCAAAAATATAAATTGGGGGAAAGACTCCCTATTTAACAAATGGTGCTGAGTGAATTGGCTGGTGTCTTGTAGATGGAAACTGGATCCGCACCTTTCACCTCTAACAAAAATTGACTCTCACTGGATAAAAGACTTAAACTTAAGACATGAAAGTATATTCTTGGAGAGAGTGCAGGGGAAACACTTGAAGAAATTGCCCCTCGAGACTTTTTATTTTACTCTATCTTCTCCAGGATATAGGTAATAACATATTTGACTTCTATTCACATTAATTTTTAGTCTTAAATATTTCTTTTGTTAATTTATTTCATTGTTATTTACCTTACTACAACCCGGGAGAAAGAATAATCATTCTGACTTTTTGAAGATATTTAAGTTGTAAACAAATCCAGTAGAAAGCAACCTTCCAAAAGGCTGCTCTGTCTTTCAGATCAGAACTTAAGAGGCAAAACAATGTGAAATTTCCCAAGTTCAATTCTCTTGTAAGATTATAGAGAATGAAAATTAATGATTGAGTTGTCGTAAGTGTGACCAAACAGTCCTTTCGGAATAATCTTCTCTCTTTCTCATTTCACCAGCATGACAGTCCTTTGGCGATTAAAACTTAAAGAATGAAAGTATTATTTTTAAAACTTCAGTTGGTTAATTAAGACAAAGTTGGTTATTTAATTCTATGACCAACTCAGCAGAACTATTTTGCATTGTATAAATAAGAGAGTGGGCTTTTTGAGGGAACTTTTCATTTTTTCAGCTGGAAGTATAGGCATCATATACAGATTCAAAGCCAGAACAGGAGGAGCTGATGACCCCCTTCCAGATAAATATAAAGGTTCCATCATTTCTACTTATATTAACTAAAAGAATGTTGGTATTTTCTGTATCTCAAATTCCATTCTCTCGGCCTACCTCTTATCTTTTTGGATTGCATAGAGTATTTCCATAATTTTACGTCATTGTCTACACTCTCCTCCCTACTTAGGCTTTCATTTGATTGTTTTCTCTCTCTGGTTTACATTTTCAGTGTTCAGAAAAACAGAATCTAAATGCCACCAAAGCTTACCATTTCAACCAGCGATAAGTATAAGAACATCCCAGCCGTGACCGTAAAGATCCAGTCTTGGACACCTGGATCGGCTGACACTGAGAGGCCGATGTACAGTCCTATGAAAGCCGTCAGAGCACTTATAAAATTCATCAGAATGGCAGTCTTAACCGAAAGTCCAGAGCTTAAGAGCACTGCAAAGTCTCCTGAAGTTTGAGAAAAAGAAAAATATAATCATCCTTGAACTGGTGATGCCTTTATAATGTGCTGTTAGGGGGGGTTCAAAGGCCAGCAACTGGAGCCACTTTTATAAGTTAGGGACCTGTCGATAAAATGCTTTCCTCCATTTCTCCAGGACTCAGAGCCAATATGTTGTACTATCAGGAAGTTGCATTTCAAGAGTTCTGCTCCTTCTCTTGCTGCTAAAGATAGCATAGAGAGAGGGGGCTGTGACACATTCTTTACTTCCTGATCTCCTGTGACATTTTAAACTTAGACAAATGAAAAATAAAGTCACCCGCTGTCCCAGGGTTTCTAAATCTTTTGGTCTGGAAGCTTGGTCAGTGAAATCACGGCAGCCTGTGAGCTTTTATTATTTTCTCAGGCAGGGACTGCTGTGGGGAAGAGGAAACTATTTAATGAGAGATGTTTAAATAATTGCAAAAATTGGTTAGGAGAATGAATGTTTTCTTTTAGAAAATGGTTTTATGACCGTAAGGATTATAGGAAAATGAGCTTGCCCTCCATACCGTCCCTCCGGAAAACACGGGTAAATCTGAGAGCATCTGTTTCTTAGTTTCAGGAATCAAGACTAGAAGTCAACAAAGAGACATCCTGAGGACTCAGGCTCCTAGTTCTGTGGCACAGCTGGTCCTCTGAACAGGTCTTGAAACATCTTTGCTGACTTGGTGCCAACTGTCACACTGCCCTGGAGTTTGGGGTTAAGGATCAGCGTCCACTTCACTGATATGGTAGCTAAAGCCAGGACCACAGACAGGCTGGCTTCCAGACCAGTGCATTTTGATGCCTTTAGGACAGATCTTAGATTAACTGCTCTAGAAGAACAGGTCAAAATGAGTCAGTGACAGGGCTTTGAGCAATGGACACAAAACACAAGAGGACAGGAGTGCCCAGGGCCAGTGTAGGCCTGAAAATACCAGCAGAGAAAGAGAGAGACTATTAAGAGTCCTCTCCCTCTATAATCCTGAGTCTGTTTCTGAAATGTCTATTCTATCCCATCGTGGTTCCTGGGAGGCAGGATTTGAATTACAGGGCTATTAAGATTACTCAGAGAAAGAGTCTTCTATGTATCAGCTACCATGTACCTGTCAGTTCAATGTTACACTTGGCTTTAAACACTGTATAAATCAAGTTGATGAAACCATGGTTTAGTTTTAATCTAAGTGTTATTTTATCTCATTGGCCTGTTTGCTGACCCCCGGGTAAAGTTCCCCTCTAAATATTTTTCTATATTTAATATGCATATTTTAAAGTCCTTGTCAAAGTTCTTTCACATGAGATCTCTCTGAATGACTCTCTCCAGAATCCAAAGACAGTCATTTCTGGCCCTAGGAAAAATGATAAAGGAATCTAGTTCAATGTTCTCAAGGTACAGGAATTTTTTGTTCTAGCCTTCCTTCTCTTCTTCTTTAAATAAATTATACACAGCATTCATCTTGTAATCGTATTTTGGAAGGAGAACCATACTAAACCCTATTTCGACTTTTTCAACAAGCCCGAAGAGCGATTCTACTGTTGGACTCACCCATTTCGTGTGGAATCTCATGGCACAAGATAGCAATGGTGGTGGTCACTCCCGACTCAGATGAGGCTGAGAAGGCCGCTCCTATCACTAGGCCGTCTGCAAAATTATGCAGGCTGTCCCCAACCAGAATCATTATTGCTAACAAGCTAATGGCTTTGCCTAAAGAACCAAATAAGAGGCATTAATTGATCACCGGATATGACACAGAACTTTGCCATCCCCCCTCGATGTTCTTATCTTCCATCTAATTAAATAACCCTGCTTTGTTTTAGCTTTCAGAGTAAGTCAGTATTGAAGATGTACATAAGGTAACCAACATGCTTCAATGCACGGCCACTGCTGTTCTAATTAGTTTAATAAGTTGCATGTGGGTGTTTACTAGTTTATCATCTTGTCCAGCTATGCCAAAAGAAGAAAATTAAAACTATGTTATAACCTCCCAAAGTACCACGGATGACTATTCCACCTCTATCTGTTCTTACCTATTTTATTTTATTTTATTTTTTTGAGACAGAGCATCAAGCTATCCCCCTGGGTAGAGTGCCATGGCATCACAGCTCATAGCAACCTCCAACTCCTGGGCTCAAGCGCATCTCCTGCCTCCGCCTCCCAAGTAGCTGGGACCACAGGCACCCACCACAACGCCTGGCCATTTTTTGGTTGCAGCCATCATTGTTGTTTGGCGGGCCCAGGCTGGGGATTCGAACCCGCCGCCTTAGGTGTACATGGCTGGCGCCTTAGCCGCTTGAGCCACAGGCGCCAAGCCACCTATTTTAAAATAATTTAAGAACCTTGCTATAGACTGAATGTTGATGTCCTTCCAAAAGTTATGTGTTGAAACTTACTCCCCTACTGTGATGGTTCAAGGAGGTGGGGCCTTGGGAGTGAGATTACTGCCTTCAGAAAGATGTCAGAGAGCTCCTGACATGTGAAGGGAGGAGCTGTCCATGAACGAGAAAGTGGCCCAGTGCCTTGCACCTTGATCTTGATCTTCAGAACCATGAGAAAGAACCATCTAGTCAGTGGTGGTTTCTTGTAGCAACCTGAATGGACCAAGACAGACCTCCCTGTGGAAATAGAATCTATTTTCCAAAACTGCTCCTCTGAGTCAGAGGGGTCCCTGGTTAATCTGCAGCAGTGTAATGAAATAATGTGGATCATAATGGGGGTTCAGGTTTTCAATAGACAAATTTTTGTTTTGCTAAACCTAAATTATATGTTAGGATAACCCAGACATAGGTTTGAGTGGCTCATAGATACAAAAAATATTTTGCAGATAATATTTATTCTGACAGTAGTCTGCCCAGGTGTGCCTTTTGATAAGGATAGTCATTAATCAATTGCCATGGTCTCAAACTTCAGGAATTACTCAGTTGACTATCTACTGTGTGACAGCTGTAAGTCGTAGCTGCTATTAACATGAGAACTGAATACATTTTAATAATCATGCTCAATAAAAATAGAGAAAAGCTACCTTCTGCCTTCTGTTACATAGTCTAAAACTATGCAAGGGGGATCGTATCATAATGTTGTTTGTTATTTTATTTGGAGAATATAATGTGATTTGTTTTATACCCTACACGGTAAAAATAAGAAACTTTAGTAAACAGCAGCTATAGCCCAAATTATTACCCAGAGATAGCTATCTTGACTGTGTTACAAAGGTGTCCTCTGCATTTTCCTTTAAAAGTCATGGGTATTGGCTCAGTGCCTATGGCTCAAGTGGCTGGGGCACCAGCCACATACACCTGGGCTGGCGGGTTCGAATCCAGTCCAGGCCCACCAAACGACAATGATGGCTGCAACCAAAAAATAGCCAGGCATTGTGGTGAGCGCCTGTGGTCTCAGCTGCTTGGGAGGCAGAGGCAGGAGACTTGCTTGAGCCCAGGAGTTGGAGGTTGCTGTGAGCTGTGATGCTACAGCACTCTACCCAGGGGAATAGCTTGAGGCTCCGTCTCAAAAAAAAAAAAAAAGAAAAAGTCATGAGTATTTAGAAATATCACTGTAGGACTGACTGGTTTGCTAACTTATTTTATCTTTTGTTAAAAATTGGCAGATTTCAGGAAGCAGTCATTAAAACACAATAAATGCAGAATTATTGAATTCAGGGAATTTTTATTGGCATTGCCTGGAAACTCTCAGAGTCCAGTAATGCTACCAAGTCAATTAGCTATTCTTGCCAATTTTTGGAAATAAAGCCCTTCTTTGTGAAATGAGAATTTTAAAAAATTTAAAGTGATACATTTGACAACACTGTAGCATGTAAATAAAAGTATGATTTCCACATGGCTACATAGAATGTTGATATTAATAGCTTATATTTCAAAGGAAGATTTTTAGCCAACATATATTCTGCTAGGAAACAGTGTGACCTATTTTTGCTGTCCATTATTTTATTATCTCTGACTGTGGGTTTCTAAATGTCAGATCATGGATATGTAACAAGCCACAAGGCAAATATACACATTTGCATGTAAGCCACAAAAAGCACATTCTGCATATTTCTTAAAATAATTTAAACCTTATTTACTGAAAGATAGATAAGCATTCATTGGCAATTTAATGTACTCATTACAGAATTATCTATAGTATTTTACCCTTACTCAAATACCTGGAGGTCATACTGAATTCCACATTTCTGAACTATCAGAGATTTTCCATAGTGAAACCCAGCCTGGAAGTGGTATCATTTTGCTTTTTGTTTATTGAAATCAGACCATGGATAGGATTTTTGTATCCTGTCTTTTGAAGTTGAGTTCCACCCATGAGGTAACATGAAACAAGTAATCAAATATTTGAAGCTAATTCAATATGGTCCTGGCAAAAGGGCAGCTCAGTAATCTAATTTGGGTTTGTTCACCCTTCGCTCTGTATGCCAAGTTTGATAGGAAGTAGGAAGAGACGAGGGCTGTTTGAATAAGACCATCATTGTCTATGACCCAGCGTCCCCTCCCTGGTTCCCTGCTCCTTATACGACTCGCTCTGTCTTTCTTTCCCCTTTCCTTCTTTCCAAAGCAAAAGTGGGAGGAAGGGACTCTATTGCAGACCTACTAGGTGGCAGACATTCTGAAATTATTCTTGAACTAAAAATTTAGAAGGAGAAATATTATTAACAATATTCTGAGGGCAGAAATAGACAAAATGCATAATTACATGTGCTGAATCAAACGAATTAAGTTTATTGTATCTAAAACACGTAGAATAGTAGTCATTAACAATAACATTTCTATCCCCGATGACACTGCAAACCAGGGATAAAGACCACACCTATTTTATTCTCCAGGGCACACATAATACTGAAACACGGCACATCTTCAAGCATTTCTTGGATGGAAGGAGGATGTGAGAAGACACATCAATGCATGAATGAATGAATTAGCCCAAAGACATTTTGGGTCATTAGGATTTCTTGAGTCCCCGAGTGTCAAACATTACTAGCTATGTAACACTGAGCATGACTTAACTCCTGTAACCATTTGTTTCTTTTTCTTTTCTTTCTTTTTTTTAAACAGAGTCTCAAGCTGTTGCCCTGGGTAGAGTGTCATTGTGTCACAGCTCACAGAAACCTCCAACTCCTGGGCTAAAGCGATTCTCTTGCCTCAGCCTCCCAAGTAGCTGGGACTACAGGCACCCACCACAACACCCGGTTATTTTTTTGGTTGCAGTTGTCATCATTGTTGTTTAGTTGGCCTGGGCCAGGTTTGAACCCGCCACCCTCCATGTTTGGGGCTGGTGCCCTACCCACTGTGCTACGGGCACCGCTAACTATTGGTTTCTTGATTTGCACAATTTAGAAAATAGTTATTCTTGCTTCATGAAGTTGTAGGAGGATTAAAGGAGATGATCCATGTCCAACGTTTAGCGGTATGCCTAGCATGGAGGAAGCATTCACTACTGAGACCCATCTTTATTATTGAGTAATCAACTTATGATGGTAGATAGGAATAACTAGTCAGGACACCACTAACACCTTGAGAATTTTGTGTGCAATTTAAATAGCAACTATGTTGCAAAAAATGTAATTGTATATGCAAAAATATTTCAATTGCACACGAACTGTCTGGCTACCCTGTATAAATGAGAAAAGTTGAGCAAAGATTTAGGAGCAACTGATAAAGACCAGAACAGACATGAAACCCCAAACGAGAAACGTCAAAGAATTATTCAGAACATAGGCCAGAGGGAACAAAGTCCTGTCGAATATTGGCAAATTAAATTCAGAAATAGGAAAAATCACAGGGAAAAAACCCTTTGGTAATTGAAAATTATATAAACAACTGAATTATTGAAGAGGTAAAAATGAGACATTACTGATTTGAATTTCCCTGCGTTGGTGACAACATGATAAAGGACACATTTGCAGTGATGAATTTGAAGTTGAAAAATCTATGATGTCTCCACATTTCCTAGTGAAGTAAAAGTCTCAATCATCATGTGATTAAAGAGTAACCCTGATAAACATGTATATATTCATACTAATTGGAGTTTTCAAGGGCTCAGTTTTAAACAATGGGGAAAACATAATTCTTAAAGAATGAAGTTGGTATGAATGTGTCTGTAGTAGGTGTGAGAGATGGATAGAAATGGGTCTTCATGAAAAATATTACTGCAAAGTTTTTAATAATGAAAAAGATACCCAATATGAAATCGATGCGGTTTTGACATACGTATGTTAAAACATGCATTCCTTTTTCTACGGCACTCTCTACACGTAAACGTTACCTTTTTAAAACTTCGTACTCACATTTGCTGCCGGAAGATGTCACACTGCCTATGGGAATCTCAGCTGTCTGTGAATCTTCTGGGCCTTTCTATTTTAAATTAAAAAATAATGCATGGAAGGTAAGTAACAGTCATCACTTTGTGGAAAAATGACACATCTGAAGAGTTGTGTTGATTTTTTAGAAGATATTTTAATACATTAGATGCATATTAGAACCTCTAAATTTCAGAGATGACACACTCTGTAGAGCTGAAAGTCTGTGGGCACAGGGTATGCTTTTTGTACGATCCACATTTAGATGAAAATAGCAGTCCTAGGTAGCTCAGAATCTTCCAGGAAGAGCTGGAGGCTATCAAGACCATCTGTAATTCAGACTACTAAATTATGTAAGCGTTTATGAAATCAAAAGCTGTAGCAAAAAATGATTCTTGACCTAGTTTGGCACTTCTCCTGTATTATGGATTGTGGATCGAGGAGTCATGTAATCTGCAAGCAGATGGCATATTCTGGCTGGGTAAGAAACCCTTGCAAACCCAACACCTCATTTCATCCATAGAAGCTTAATATTCTGTTTTAACTGCTTTGCCAGAGAATCTTGGCAATTAGAAATACAGATCCACAGACTAACAAAACCCATCTATAATAGATTAAAAATTTTCTTGTCATCCTTTCATATGACAGAGAAGTGAGGTTTCAAAATTGGCTTTATATTACATTATGAGTTAAGATTATATGATTTTGTGTCAGAGACTGACTCACAGTTCAATTTCTGGGCAGATCCTTTTCCCCTCTACCTATGCCTGAGGTTCTGATTCTTCTATTCAAAAGAAAAAATACCTTTTTTATCTGCTTCTTAAATGTGTCCATTTAAAAGCATAGTCATATAATTCTATCAACCCAAAGTTGTGGAAACTTTGACACAGATTTAATGTGAGACATGAGCACCATTTTTTTCTTGTAAAGGAAAGTAAAGTTCACATATTAGTAAAGTTCACATATTAAAATAATAGCAATCTTCTTATTCAGAAGACGTAATAATAGGCTGTTTTTGGAGAAGAACTGCCAAAAAGGAAGGTCGGAACCATTGGATACAGGTCTAAGAGAAAGTTCACAGCTCTCTTCCCTGAAATTGGGTAGATGTAGAAACAAAAACCAATGTCATCCCTTTATGTTATAACAAAAGCCTAGTTATAATCAAAGTACCCTAAAGTCCTATGAAAAGATAAGAATTCTAATATTTGTTCTGGAAGGTTTTGTTTTTCATAAAAGTTACATATTGTCACACTGTGTAAAGAATTTAGACCCAAACATCCAAGACCTCTGGTTGATTGGGAGGAACTGAAGTTCTATACTTTTCTGAGAAACAGGAAATGAAATCCATCAAACAATTGAAAAGGTTCATATGATTTCTGTTTTGCCTTAGGTTGATCTTACAGCCTAATTCCCGAAAGAAATGGTGAAACCATTAGGGAACTAGAGGGTTCAAATCGTTCAAACTAAGTTAGCTTCAGAGATTTGCTCATGTGTATCTTGGGGCTCTGGATGCCTCATTCAAACAGAAGGAATAAAGTCAGGATTAACATGATTTTAAAACTAATCCCAGCCTGAAGTTATCTTCTCTCAGACCACATTTAAAATACCTAAGCAATAAATACAGTAAGTTTCCTAAAATCATATTTTAAAGGAATTTTTTTGTTCACGTCTCTCCGTGAACATTCGACGTGCGAAGTTCTGTTACAGTTTGCTGTACTAATGCCTCAGGGATAGCCTAATCCATGTCTCTATTGAATTAGAGATCTACCTTTGAACTATAAAACCCCTACTCCAAGGCCATGGTTACGGGAGGCAAGTTTTCTAACAATTATATATTACTTTCACGTTTGTCCTATCCCTATACTTGTTATTTTAATAATTAGGATGGGAATACTGTTTTAAACCTGATCAGAATTAACATAATTTTTGAGAATTAACATGAGAGATTTTGTTGTGGAAAGTTTCGAAGACACTCGTTAGGAAACAGTTTATTGGGGATAACCAGTTCTCCCCCTCACTATGAAATGAATGTCCTGGTTCTAAGTGCGTGAACTCAATTCTCTGCATTTATTTACATCCACCAAGCCATGACTAAGGATCACTCAGAAGGGAAAATCTAAAGATCCACTGATTTATAAAAACTTATCACCAAAATGATGGAAGATTTGTGTGTCAATCTGATCCCATATGTGTATCAACATGCTACCGACAGTAATGATTTGAATCTACAGAGAGGGCTTTCTGCTTGTTACAGAGATTCCCAAACAGTACCAATCATGGTCAAGAATAGAAAAATCAGGAGTTTGGAGTCTATTTATCCTACTGATTTTGATCTGTTCATTGAAGAATCAAGAAAAGAAGGTGATCAAATCAGTAGAAGGCTTCAGACCCATCACCTACCAACTGGATAGTTGAAGAAGATTTGCCTCTGCCTGCCTGGTCACTTAATTCAGAGTTGAGTTCGAGATGGTGGGAATGCCCCATGTGCCCATTAACCAGTGACAGGCCCTGCTGGGTGAGGATGGTTTAAAATTAGTGCAGCCTTTGCCAGTCCCACGGTTCCAGCTAACATGTTCCTTATTGGCCAAAGTGATGGGTGGAACAAAAAGAACTTGGAAAAATGTCAACATGATAAATATTTGCTCAAATGCCTCATCTTAGAGAAGCTTAGGCCTGCTCCCAAACATCATGCATATTCAGAACGTTTGAAGAATGCCACTTCGGAAATGTGCAGTTATGATTAAAAGAGACTTAAATGGTGGGAGCTTTTGTATTGTCTTTTTTATTTACTAAAATTATACAAAATTTAAAATTAATTTAAATATGTATACAAAATTAATTTTAATCTAAATATACATGCCAAATGAAATTTAATCTAAATATTTATGCAAAATTAAATTTAATCTAAACATATGATTAAATTTAAATATTTATGCAAAATTAAATTTAATCTAAATATTTATACAAAATTTAATTTAATTTAAATATTTACACAAAATTAAATTTTAAATGCTTTCCAAAGGAGATACCAAAATGATAATCGAAACTGCACTGTACCCTGTGCCTACTAAAATATCTCCAGAAATGTATTCGCCAGTTAAAGCACTTGTCCATTTTAAAGCATTTGCATTCCTTTTATTTCATGCTATATCGTACATCTTGAAACTACTTAAACTCATTTTGAGTTCCCTGACAAGCCCATGGAGAATCTGAATAAACTCTACATTTTTTGGATGTTCAGAATTTCGTTTACTCATATTTCCACCCATTTAAATTTCTAACTACCATGGTATATATAGATCAATAGGTTGGCTTTGTAATTTGGTTTTCCCAGTCCAGAAATACTAATCCATTGTGCATAAATGGCAATCTTTTATTGTTCTTTTATGCTTCTTGAGGTTAGAATTCCTTTTGTGGGAGTTAATTTCCTAAACTTTTAGGATAAATGCCCTGAGGGAAGCTCTGGCATTCCTGATTGATAATAGCACGCTACACTGAACCCTGGACCAAAGAAAAACCCTACTTTATTAAAACAGGAAAATTTTTACATAGATTGATCTGCAATATATTTAAAATCTTAACATGTATTTATTATCAAGTTTCAAACCCAGAAAAGCTGAAAGAATCCCTCTATCCATCCATGAAGCCATCTTATTCTTTGATGAATAAAACAAAATTTTGAACAAATTTAGGGATGATAAATAGAGCTGTTATTTATTTATTTACTGAAACAGAGTTTGACTCTGTTGCCTTAGGTAGAGTGATGTGGCATCATAGCTCACAACAACCTCAGCCTCACAGGTAGCTGAGACTACAGGTACCCACCACAACACCTGGCAAGTTTTTAATTTTTAGTAGAGACCTGGGTCTCATTCGTGCTCAGGCTGGTCTTGAACTCCTGAGCTCAAGCCATCTACCTGCCTTGGCCTCCCAGAGTGCTGGGATTATAGGCATGAGCCACTGTGCCTGGCCTCAGAGCTGATATTTTAAAAGGCTGCCACGGTTTGTTTTGGCACAGACAAATCTACCTTGCCAGTTGTTATATGAACAGCTAAGGAGCCAGGCATACATAGAAAATCAGAGAACTGCTGAGCCCCACGACTTTGTAAAGCAAAATGGCTTGATTTTAATCTCCTGGAGCTCTTCGTCAGCATTTACCTTTCTAACCCTCCCATCAGATGGGCAATCACGTTTTCTTATACAATAATGTATTAGAACAAAGGAAAAATAGTCCACAAATGAACCATGTTGCTTTTTACATTTTATCATATACGTAGACATTTATCACAATCACAGTGAAATAAATTATTCGAGCAAAAAAAAAAAAAAACACGTTTGACACAAATCCCATTCCTAAACTTCTCGTTTTTGTCATTATAAATTTCCTTGAGATAAAAAATGACAGGTGAGTCTGTGATGTTCCAAGCTTTTGTCTGCTTGTCTATTTGTTTTTGGTTAGCAAACATCCAAAAGACTGATTAATAGCTAGGACACTGGGTCCCTTCATTCCTCAGACATGAAATAGTCTCCTGTTTCTAAACCAACCATGAAGGTTAATTAGAAGGTTGTAACAAGTGCATTAACTGCCCAGCAACAGATGTTTAAAGAAATGAACGACTACACTTACGATGAACCTGCCATTTGGAGTGATCTGTGCACTCTTGAAATCAGAGCTCCGTCCCTTACATAAACAACTTCGTGAAGACATTATTAGTTTTGAACAACTACTTGCGAAATAAAAAGTGAATATTACAAAATCCTTAAGCAAAATAAAACTGAAAATATACCTTGTCATTTGGTGAGACAAGAAGAACAAAACACTTTTCTAACAGGAAAAATCCATGGATGCCTCCAATTAATCCCAACAGTTTCCAGATATGACCTTGGCTTTCATGGAAATGTTCAAATTCTGGGGCTTCCTGCTTATGTAAACCAAGAACCTTTTTAAAAAAAAAAAAAAAAAGAAAGAAAAATAAGAAGGAATAACTTTTGATGACTTAAATGTCAAAGAAGAGGCATAGCATTGCATATATTTATATTTAACTTTCATTCTGGGGAATCCCAAGGTAATTGAATCCCTCAAAGTCAAGTTTGTTTGGGGTATGTGGCTACTTCTACTCCAAGGTTAAATCAGGATCAAATAAAGTATCAACAATAGAAAACAAAAAAAGAGCTTTGAATAGCTTATGCTAATGAATACAGTGAAGTCTAAGCTTTACTTCAACAAGTGGCCTAGATTTTATCCCTTCTCAGTCCTTTGGACAAATTTGCTTACCAGGAGTTCAATGTACATCTGTTTGCACAGCAAAGTTTCATAAGATATTAATGTATTTTGAATCCAGAATACCTATAAAGATATATTTCATCTGGGGTTTATTTTCCCCAGGCCTCATTGCAATTAAATTAAATTATAATAAATATTTAGATAAATAAGAAATCCATCTGGAAGACTTGCTCCCTTGAGTGCAGACTTGGATATATAACTAGCAATATTTTCAGCTCTCTGAGACACAAAAGGACACAAGACATGCACTAGAAATTTTTCTATAGTTGGCTCATCTCATCGCAAGTTCATCCTGTTGGTTGACCTCATGATTTCTTGTGAGCTAGGAAATCACTGCTCATATTTCCTCTCGAAGAGAAGACAATTTGTGGAATGGCTCAGTGGTGTCTGGATTTAGGATGTGGCTATCAAATTTTAAAAAAAAAGGAAGAAATTGCATGTGCATGGATTGCATACACATATGTTCATATACAGTAGGCATTTGTGTGTGCATATACTTATGGAGGCTACCACTGAAGTTTACAAACTTATCCTAGAAAACATGCCGCATGCCTCACTGCTGAATATCACTATGGTCGCCTTTGAGGTACCCCCCTTGGGAGGCTATGCACTGATGCCAGTGCCTAGTCTACCTTTCAAAAGAATTTTGGAACTTTTTTCTAGAATGGCCATGAGAGCTAACATACAAGGTCTTACAAGTTCACTAACTCATCCTAGAAAAAGGGCTACATTCCGCATTGCTGAATATCACTACAGTCACCAGATGGCCAAGGGGAGTACCTTGAAGGGGATCATAGCAATATTTTCAGCAATGAGGTATGTAGTACTTTTTCCAGGGCGAGTTTGCAAACTTAATTGTCTTACCTCCTATGTATGTTTGTGCACATGTGTGAAGGAACATAGATATCCACACCCATAAACTGAGTACATTTGTGTCACTAAAAATGACATGTTAGTTAGCTTTTTCTTTCAGTAAGGACGTCCAAGGATGTGACCCAAAACTTGTAATTACCATCCATTCACAAAATGGACAGCATGGTAATATCACAAAAGATACGAAAAACCTACAGCCTCAGAGTAAAATCTAAATCTTTAAGTTGAATTAATTTAGCTGACTGCAAAGGGAAATCAAGAAAATAGTGTTGTTCTTATTTTTGTGCAGACCTTTGAAAACCTACTATGGCTCACTGATTTTTCCAGCTTGCTCCTACGCGTCTCCTACATCTTTCTTCTTTTGTCTTCATCTCTTTTCTTAAGTAAACAAAACAAAAACCCCTGCCTTCTAAATTTCACAAAACTGAGCCAGTCTTTTAAGTCCTCCTCTATAACGCGCTCTGCCCACGTCCCAGTCCACCCTCCTGCCCTTGGAGTGCGGTCCTCCATCTAGGGAGACGCAGGCATCCTTGGGAGCCCTTTGCTGTTTCCCAGGATCCCGGGCGGTAAACAATTCTGCAACCACTGCCGTGACCTAGAAAAAAGGCCTCGGCCACTGCCTCAAGCCAATAAGCCCTGAAGTATTTCCAGAAAATTAGATTACCAGGGAAATTAAGACTAATAGTGGTTTGTTTCATTTCTCCAGTGCTCACTTTGCGATTTTTCAGATCATGGAATAATTACCGAGGCTCTAATCAACCAGAGTGACCCTGTAGGAAACTGCCAGAGGCTTGTGGAAAATTTTAACATCGCAGGCTTTGGGTGGGGGGCATGGTGATCACTGGGGTCCACAGTTATTACCCCTCGTGAGAGATTTCAGAGGGAATTGATAACCTGGTCTGTAGAACCAATGGGGTTCAGCAGGACAGCTGAAGAGACCCTTTGCAATTCAGGTCTTAGTTTTTTCATTTCTGATAAATATAGAGCCTCAGAAGACTGCAACAGAGCATCCTGAAGCTTTCATGTTTCTTAAGAAAAATCTACATTAATCAGTCTAGAAAACATATTCCATTTGGATGGCTCAGACTTTGAAGGGCCATCAAGGTGGTGCTGCTACAGAGGAGGGCAGAGTCAAGGGTAGGAAGTATAATGAGGCAGGCAGAGACTTGCAACCCCAGGACTCTTATGGCCACCCTGAGGGATGAAAGGGGAGAGAAGGGAAATAATGTTGCCAAACCTCAGCAATTTCTAGAACAGGCACAAGAGATAGGAAGAAGCAGGAAGAAATGCATATGCTTCCTGAATCTTTCTTTTCTTTTTTTTATTAAATCATAGCTGTGTACATTAATGCAGTCATGGGGTACAATGTGCTGGTTTTATATAGAATTTGCAATATTTTCATCAAACTCGTTAACATAGCCTTCATGGCATTTTCTTAGTTATTGTGTTAAGACATTTATATTCTACATTTAGTAAGTTTCACATGTACCCTTGTAAGATGCACTGTAGGTGTGGCAGGAATCTAGATCTGATCGCTTTTTCTGTAAAAATAAGAATGCCATGTGGTGAACCTAATGTTTGGTCCTTTCTCCCCTCCGACAGGTACAGAGAGGCTCTGGGGAAATAAGGTTTCTTTCCATGGAAAACGCTGACTGCTGTGTGTGTTCATTAAAGTCGCTGTAAAATTTCACATAAGTACCCCCAGGGGTTAAATGTAGAGAGAAATTAGACACACGCCACCTGAAGTGTTAAAGAGCTGATTACCTGTGGGATGAGGTGAAGCAGAGCGTCTCCAGAGAGTGTTCCCACAGCCAAGCCCACAAACAGCTGCAAGATGAGCTTGTAGTTCTCCTCACAGCTGTGGAAAAGGACCAGTGCTGTCCCCAGCATGGAGCCCAGTGTGAGCACAGTCACAGCCACTGTGCTGTAGCCATATTCTAAGCCAAAGGAGATCACAAATATGGTCAGAGATTGATGGATGCCCTCTGTCCAGACTTCAGCCACAGAAAAGGCCAGAAGAATCTTTCTCCTGGCAACTACTAACAGGGATATGGAAGTTTTAAACAGGTGTTATATATATGGCATAAAAAGGTTTCAATTTTTAATAGGAAGAATTAATGGACTCACTATGGTCCAAATGTTTATGTGCCCCCAAAATTCATATGTTGAAATCTAAGCACCGAGGTGATGGGATTAGGAGGTGGGGTGTTTGCAAAGTGATTGGGTCATAAGGGTTCCCCCACTACCTTGAATGGGATTAGTGTCCTTCTAACAGGCCTGAAGAGACCAGAGTTACTCCCTTCCACCAGGAGAGGACACAGCCAGAAGGTACCAGCCCGGGAGCCAGGAGGCGGACCCTCACCAATGCTGAATCTGCCAGTGCCTTGTTCTCAGACTTCCCAGCCTCTAGAACTATGAGAAATAAATGTCTGTTGCTTATAAGCTGCCAGTTTATCATATTGAGTTGTAGTAAAGATTAAGACAAGACACTCACCAAATAACCCTATTGCTTTGAAGTACCCTGACGACCCCTTACTAAAAATCACTGTGGCAAGTAAGAACTAAGCTCCCCTCCCATCCCTGAAGAAACTAGAGTAGAACCTCTGTAAGTTGACCACCCAAGAGACTATAACAACCTGGTCAACATACACAGGGGGTCGACATAAGGAACTAGGCCTCCTGTACTGATAGGCATGTGTGGTGCCTGTCCAGTCTATGAAATCAGGTGCGTGTAAGGACGTGGTCAGTGTAGGGAGGTGGCCAACTATGGAGGTTCTATTGTAAATCCTCTCACTTGAAACTCCAACATCCACTAACAGTCACTAGTAACTATTTCCATCTAATCACACTGAAAACTTCTCAAAGCCAAGGAACAGTGTTACAGGGGAAGAACAAAGTGTGACACCATCGCAGACCTATGTTTGTACAGAATGAGCACACACTTTGGAAGAACTTCGTTCTCAAAGTTATTTGGAATATCCAAGGGGTTATTATCCTCAGTGACTAAAGTGAGCGATTTTATTGATGAAAACTGATCCATGGACATGTAGCAGCTAATAGTATAAACAGTCTACATTTTAGATGTTTGCAATAATTTTTATAATCCTTAAAACTTATTTGGCGTTTCTAGGCTTCCAGGACTTTTTAACATTCAGAAAGTACAATTTTTAAGATTATTCAAACAAAACCAAATACATTTGAAGCAACAGAAATAAAGGAGAGGGGAAAAAAAGGAGAAAGAAAAATAACTTTCAGCATCAAGTATAAATGATATGGGGTTAAAAAGTCACTCACACCATCATTTTCATTTAATTGCAGATATTCCAAACAAACAATTCCTTCCCCCACACTTGTTTAGATATCACTGAGAAGTCATGGCAAACTTTTGTAAACAGTGAGGAAAAGTAAGTGTGCAATTATCATTTTCTTTAGTGATTATGGATATTATATACTTTAAATCAAACCATTTCATTATTATAATACTTATATTATATATATATAAAGCTCACTGCAGGGGTTTTTTTTGTTTTGTTTTGTTTTTTTTTGAGACCATCTTCCTCTTGTTGCCCTGGTAGAGTGCCATGATGTCATAACTCACAGCAACCTCACACTTCTAGGCTTGAATAATCCTCCTGCCTCATCCTCCCAAGTAGCTGGGACTACAGGGACCCACCACCACCACAATACCCGGATAGTTTTTCTATTTTAGTAGAGGCAGGGGTCTCACTCTTGCTCAGGCTAGTCTCAAACTCCTGAGCTCGAGCAATCCACCTGCCTTGGCCTACCAGACTGCTAGGATTCATGCAGCACTCAATCTGGCCATCCATGCAGTTTTTAAGGAAACTATCCTCTTAAAGGCTATTATGATAGAAAGTGTCCCATTCTCACTATCCTTGTATTTTTCTAGAAAGTTTACCCTTCACCTTAAATCATAATAATACAACCAGTAACATGGCAATAGGTTTGTGATTCTAAAAAGACCTTTTTTGAACAGTAAGTTGTAAATTTTACAGAGGTCTAATATTGAAATACCTTTAGTAGTATTTTGAGAAAAGGCAAGAAAATGCAAACCCCCATCTACCCTGCCACCCTTTGCTGCTACAGGAAGCTCTATAAAATGGTAGAAAAGGAGGGGGAAAAGAAAGTTGTTCTTCCACAGGTATAGAGCTTCCGTGTTACAGTGTGAGAAGGTTCTAGAGCTCTCTTGTATAACATGAATACACTCAACACAACCAAACTGTACACATACAAATGGTTAAGATGGTATGGTATTGTGCAAGTATGGTACTACCATTTAAATTTTAAAATACAATAATAAATATTGGAAAATGGTTTAGAATGGTCATACAGTTACACACAGGTTTTATTTCATTCTCTTTAAAAAAAAAACAAAACACATCATTAAAACATCCCCACAGATCTTCAACAAAGTTTCATAACCCCATTCCTCCCAAATAGACCCTGTATGGGAATGCCATTCTTCTCATTTGAATTTTAACCTGGGCACTTGGCTGTCTAGTCAAATTCAAAGTTGTCGTTTTTTGGTGGTCACTGTAACATGGACAATAAAATGTCAAGAACTCATAAGGATAAATGAGGGTATGACGTTTCCCAGGCGAATTGCAAAGTTTCAAGACCTTCAAGTCTTCTGTGGCTCATCTCTCTGTCCTACGGCAGCTACAGCGTGAAATTGGAAGAGAATGAATGTCAGAGCTTATCAAATCATTTATGTCCTCTGTGAGTTAGATTTCATCTGCTCTCATGTAGGAAGCACAGCCTAAAAACCATAAAACCTTTGAGTTTCGTGGCCTTAGGACTCTGCAATAATTTGCCCAGGTTTCTACTTCAGTGCCATGGGGTCCATCGTGATTGGAGTCAGGACCTTGTAACCAGGTTCTATCTTAATGTTTGGCATTACTACAAGAGGATTTGACCTAGCCACTAAATTCTTAGCCACTTCTGAGAAGCTGCCTTGGGTAGGTCTGAAGTTTGAGCCAAAATAGTCTTTCTTAGAAATTCAAATGAAGGTGGTACTTAGGCAGTGAGTTTCTACACATTGAACAATATTTTCTTTCTTTTTTTTTTTTTTTTTTTTGAGACAGAGTCTTACTATGTCACCCTCAGTAGAGTGCTGTGGCATTACAGTTCACAGCAACCTCCACTTCTTGGGCTTATGTGATTCTCTTGCCTCAGCCTCCCAAGTAGCTGGGACTACAGGTGCCTGCCACAATACCTGGCTACTTTTTTTGTTGCAGTTGTTTAGTTGGCCTGGGTCAGGTTCAAAACCACCATCCTCAGTGTATGTGTGGCTGGCGCCATAACCACTGTGCTTTGGGCACCGAGCCAAACAATATTTTCTTAATAATGTCTCCATCCTCCCGTCTTCAATGTAACATCACACATTTCTGTAATTCCAAAAGGTCAATACAAACCTTTTCTGCTAATTATATAATGCAACATTTTCAATGGAGAACAGTAATATTTTTCTAGATTCTTTAGTGAGTGTAACTTGATATTTTTCATAGCAAGATTACTTACTCCTTAGAACAGTGATTTTCAACCTTTTTTATCTCACGGCATATTTGAACCTATAGTTAAATTTCCACAGCACACCTAAATTATGTTGATCAAAAAAAAAAGAGTTTAAAAAAAGAATACACTTATTTTGCTTTGAACATCTTTCAAAAATAATTTAAGATTGTTACAAATTTTAGCAGCACACCTAAGACTCTCACGGTACACCAATGTGCCTTGGCATACCAGCTAAAAAATCACTGCCCTAGAAAGATCTAGAAGTTCATTAAAAAGGGGACATGACTTTTTCATAGATCTTAAGTTCCAAACCCTTTTCAGAGAGGCCTGTGTGTATTAGGTACCATGTCAGGTGAATATAAATACACCCCAGGACGTTCCTTGGTGCCACACTTCTGTTCTCATCCATTCTGTCAGCATCACCAATGTACTCCAATCACAATGGACCCCATGGCACTGAAGTAGAACCCTGGCTGACCACCAAGTGCTGAATTACTTAGCTGCTCACTATTAATGTTTTTTTTTTTTCCTCTGAGTGAATGTGGAGTCTTAGATAAGCAGGCCCCAGCATGGTTTGTTCACATAAAATCTTCAAATGCAGAATTCACAGTGAGGAGCTGAACGATTTAGGTGTGATGGGCATTTCAGGCTATTTCAGAGAGAAAGAAATGTCCCAACACCGCCCCCTGCTTCATCTCAGTACCCTGCCATCTCCCTTCTCCTCTTTCTTTTCTCTCCTCTCTCTCCCCTGTCTCTTGTAAATAAACTCTTCTTTCTATCCTAATCTTTACCCAAGAATTCTTTCCTTACCCGAGTTCCCCATCCTTACACTTCTCATGATTTCCAAGCTCTCTAGAAATTTCTCTAAACTATTACCCAACCATCTTTATGCTTTCTTTGTGGGGCACATTGACTCCTACATGAGACTTTTCACCATCCTCCCAGCATGAGAGCGAGAGAGAGAGATCTAAAAAATGTTCATATAAGACCCTCAGATCAACAGTAACACTTTACAGTTCCATGCACTCACTGTCACATTTTGACTAGGTATCACGGATGTTTGTAGGCCAATAACATTAATTTTAGACTTTTAAATATACAGTGCTGTAAATTTACTGAACACATTTTTGTGCCCATTATTTAATTTGAACCTTATAGGGACCCAGTGATGCCTTCACATCCTGGGGCTGCCAACCACGTCTGGAAGGCTGGTACCTCCTCCCCAGAGCAGATGCTCTTTGATTTACCCCAGTGTGCCTTTCTTTTTAATACAAGCCATCATGTGAGGGGGAAAAAGCCTATAGGAGCTCCCTGCTTTCCAGAAAAAGAAATAAGATCTGGGAAGCAGAGAGACTGGTTAAGATCGCAGAGTATCTGGGAAAAGAAGGCGTGACTCAGGGCTGTGTTTCAGACTCCAGGGCTTAGGTACTTTTATATCATTCCACTTCTCAGCTATGGACATTTAAGTTGGCCCATGATTGAGTCCAGTTCAGGAGACAAATCAATTTGTATAAATTATAGACAAAATGTAATACATTCCTTGAAAAGAAGTATCCCATAGTGATTAGGAACAAAGACTCTGGGACCAGCTTGCCTGGGTTTGAATCCCAACTCTGTTGCTTATAAGCTGTGTGTCTTTGGAAAGTTATGTGACCTCTCTGTGCCTCTGTTTTTTCAACTATAAAACGTGGGTGATAAAAACATCTAGCTGGTAGTGTCGTCGGAAGGATCGCCTGAGTTGGTGAATGTAAAACGCTTATCACAGCACCTCGTATGTAGGAAGTATCCCACCTTCATTGTTATTATCGTCCACATCAGCATCCCGAGGGAAGAACAAGAACTTACTTTCCAGAGTGCTGGGGGGCAGCTTTGCTTGCTGGTCCTGGGGCAGTTGGCAAGAGCAGCTGAGAAGTTGCTGGATGATGCCAGGACTCATTTGCTTAAAGTCCTCCTTAGAGATGGACCAAGGATGGCTGTTCTGTAGAAATATCTCCACCAGCTGTCTAGCAGAGAAGCAGGTCTGTGAGGCGAAAAACATTCATCATTACTAACTTCAGCGCTCAGCCATATTCACTCCCAGTTGGGCATTCTGGAGGAGTCAGAACTAGACAGAACAGCCGGGATGAACACCTGAAGCTGTGTGGGCATACGCTCACCCGCCACCTTTCCTCCCTAAAGAAGGTCTAAGGATTCTTTTAAATCTCTGATCCAACTTTTTGGTACCTCACTTCCATTCAGAGTATTTTTCAGTGCAAGTTTTAGATGCTTTCTTCTTTCTTAAAAAAGACATGTTATGTTTTACAAGGTGTTGAAGGGTGTTCTAACCTGCAGCCTCAGGAAGCCTGGATGTTTTGTTATTTTTCAGCGGGAATAGTTTTGCATCAACAGAGCTCAGACTTCACATGATTAGCAAGAGCTCTGTGGTAATGAGGTCACTGTCTGTAATGCCCCCTGATTGAATAATCCTGTGTAGGCAATGTGTGTTTTCCAAGGCAGTAAGTTAAAATTTTAAAAAGTGAATGCTGTGTCAACCGGCTGATGTATAAACACTAGATGATATGGACACTTCTCAATGGAGAGCCCTTCCCTGGAAAAACAGGTAAAACAGACTTCCTGATTTTTATCTAAATATTTACAGTTTTTCTTATTATTTGGACATGTTTATAAGAGAAACATAAGTAAACAAGTACCACAGGTCTCTCCAAATGGCCACAAGGCATTTAATTGTCCATCTCAGAAGTAAGGGCTGATGTTTTGTGCGTCAAAAATTACAAAAAGTTTTTCTAGGTGAATGAGAATGGTCTGTCTTAATGGATGTCTTCTACTCAAACAAGACACCTAAGCAATGTCTTTGTGAGCTGTAGTTGCAATCAATAAACACTAGTGATTTACAAAGCTGGTCTGATTTTCCACGCTCTCAAACAGGTGTTTTAAAAACACATTGCTAATCAGAAAATAATGACAACCCATTTTGCTGTTTTTCCTCCCCCTCACATACAAATCTTTGGGGTTGACGCCATGGACAAAAAGCTTTGTCTTGATCAGGAAATATTTGGTCGCATGCAACAGAACCAACTGAAACCAAGAAGCAAGAGGAAACTGCATTAGGAAGTCATAGAGAATGGCAGAGGATCCAGGCATTGAAAGGATGGTCGTACCCCGTAAGGAACTGGAACCTGAAGCTGGAAATGAGAGCCCAAGGTGTGCAGGTAGCGCGTCTGCTCTCGCTCTCTCCCCTGTCTCCTGCCACGCATTTATCTCCTTCTCCTCTACCCATATCTATTTCCTTTCCCAACTGGTCCTCTCTCATTTAGTAAACACAAGGCCATGGAGACTTCCACTCTGAAGTCAACTTGCAGTCGAAGAATCCAAGAGTGGGTTGAGTCTGCAAGTCTGGAGAGAAATCTGATTTGTTCAGCCAAGCCACACATGGGCTCTCTTGGGTCAGGCGTCCATCCATCCAGTGCCATCCATTCTAACCATGTGGTAGGAATGTGCAATAATGCTATTCAAACTCTATAGAGGCATTTTAGAAAGTTCTCTCCTACAAAAAGCACCAACAGAAAACTAAACCCTTTGTCAAAATAATGTGTGCCAAAGACAATATTGTCTTTTTCACCATTTGTTACTGATGGAATGTAATTCTTTCATCATTAAAAATATCAAAAAAAATTAAGTAAATAAAAGAAAACTAGCACAAACTTTTGATGAGGAAACCTTCATCATGAATGTCCCTATTGGAAAATGCTGGACTAGGAAGTAAAGGAATGGGGAGAGAAACAAGAACAGAATGCCGGGCATCCTTCCCTGGTTCATTGTCAAGAACATTCAGTATTATTAAGAATAAATAAAGGGGTGGGCATAGTGGCTCATGCCTGTAATCCCAGGAGTCCGGGAGGCTGAGGCAGGAGGATCCCTTGAGCTTAGGAGTTTGAAACCAACCTGAGTGAAAGTGAAAACCCTGTCTCTACTAAAATTAGAAAAATTACTGGGGCATGGTGGCCAGTGACTGTTGTTTCAGCAACTGGGGAGGCTAAAGCAGGAGAATCAAGTGAGCCTGCTGTGAGGTTGCTGTGAGTGGGGCTGATACCAGGATACTCTAGCCTGGGCAACAGAGTGAGTCTGTCTCAAAAAAATAAAAAGAAACATAAAAAATATAAGGCATCTTTATATTTAAAAAAAAGACTTTTGCTTTTTTTTAATGATACTTTTTCAATTTTAAGATACAGATTGTGTTCAGTAGAATACAAATTAAAATACAAATGATGGAAATGTTTTAACTTATTTAAATCAACATTTCCCAAATCATAACATGGTTGTTAAGAACACAGAATCTGCTAGCCGACAACCTATGTATATGTCAGTATCTGTGAACTTAGCTAATTTACTCATCTGTAGGATAGACTGATATAAACCATCATATGACTGTTACAATAGCTGAATGAGGTAATGCAAGTTAAATAGAACAGGGTTTAACCCACAGTAAGTATTCAATAACTAAGTCATAATCATAGGACATCAATGTCTCAGGATTTTAAAGGATTAGACCAGAGAAAAATTCTATGATCAAAATTTGAGGAATGCTGGTTTGATAAGACTAAAGAAACATCTGTTTAGCAATAGACCTCTCTAGACATTAGAGTGTAACGTGCATTTCTAGTATTCGTCCACCTGATTTGACCCTAGTTCATCAAGACACAACAGTGAAGAATGACTCTCACAACACAACCCCACAGATTTGGGAGAAGATAAACACATCGCCTCTTGAAAACCTGCTTAGCACCATCCACAATACAGATATTTTTCTGTTGTTCACTGTCCAAAGTAATCTGTTCTTACTCTAACCTTTAAAGTGTTCGTTCATCATAGTAATCACTTATGTAAAGTCTGTCCTCCTCTACACCTTGTAAGTTCCATAGGAGCTGTGCCTAATTTTGTTCAACTTTGTATCTGTCATGCCCAGGATGATGACTAGCAAATAGCAAATGTTTTCTGAATTAATTATGCACACATTCAATATGGACCCAAGGGAAGACAAAGCAATGTGTATGTCTTGTTTTTACGTTGACAGAGATAGACTTGTAGAAAAAGAAAATCTGACCACACTACGGAAATAGAATATCTTTTACTTTGAAGAAAGTACACATTACCTTTTAAATTTTCTACAACTCTCATAGATCTTTCACAGCTTGGATTCCTTTGGTAACAACAAGTGAGGATATGAGAAGAATAGTGTTGATACCTGATCCCAAGAAATTGGACCAGCACCCAACTCTTCATCCATTGAGACAGATAGATTAGGGTAGTCCCAATCATGGATTATTGTGTTGTTTTGTTTCCTCTGAAGCTGATGGATTTTATCCTTTTGGATACAGGTACTTCTGGTCCAGAGACTGCTGAGGAGTTGGTCTAGTTCTAGAAATTTCATATAAAATCTGGTGTCACACAAAATAGACAGGTCAAGTTCAGAATAATCACAATTTCACAAGGCCACAGCACAGATATTCCCTTACAAAGATAGTTCCACCGTACTCATAACCTTGAGATGATGAAATGGGCAATTCCACCAATGGGAATGACTTCCATTGAGCCATGTACTTTTTTCTTTTATCAAAATGTAAATTGAAGATCAAATTGGCTTCATCCTCAGGAAATTTATTTCCTTGAGGTACTATACATCCTTAATAGATTAACTATTATTTTAATGTAGTTAAGTCCATCAAATTGTTTCCTTAAGCATATACAGAAAAGAAAAAAATGAAAGTGAGCTGAGATTAAGACCTTGTTTTCTAATGTTACTGTGGCATGGCCAACAGTTCATACATTACAGTTTAGTTTTCCTCAATATACCTCTAGTTTTAAAAATGATAGATGAAAAGAAGAACTAAATATAATAATCATTTCTATGGACTTGTGTCATAAATAAAGAGAAAATGAGAGAATTAGAAAATCATTTGGTGAGCCCTAAATAATTATTCACTCTAGGCAATGGTCACCAATAGCTTATGTTTCTCAAAAAGAGAGATGGCTGGCACTAACTATAAAACAGTTAAATAATCTAAAACTATACAACCTTCTACGTGTAACAATGCACCTAAAACATAATATATTGAAACATGTGCTAAATGACTAAGAACACAATCAGCAAAATGCAGATGGTGAACAGCCCTCTTTTTTACCAACAAAATAATTCATAACAAAGTAGAGGGGGAGGAGGAATCATGACACCTATGAAAAAAATTTAGGTGACATACCAATAGTTTGTATTTTATGTATCTTATGGGGATCCTGAGTCAATAAAATCTAAAAACATTTTTTAAAAAATCAGGAAAATGTGAACATTGGTTAAAGTTTTATGATATGAAGGAATCTTTATTGCTTTTTAGTTGTGATAATTAGTAATGGGATGCTTTTTTAAAAAACATTTCATCTCAGGGTATTTTGATGCAGATTTTAAAAATTAGTCATGTCACTTTTAATACCTGGTCAAGTACAAAGAAGTGTGTAAAAAAACCGTCTGATTTCATTCATGATATCCCATTTTATCTTGGATCCCCAAAAGTTGGTACTCAGGAATGGACACTTCATGTTACTTTTATCTAAAATCCCATGACTAACTTTTATGATTACAAAGAAACTGCTACCAAATATCTTGCACCATTTAGAATATTATCTGAACATTTTCTCACAGCACTTTGTTACACCTGGCCCAGCATTATGTCCCAACTAGGAAAGTATTCTGTTAGCACTCATGATAGATCCTCAAATCTCCCCTCTGGCTCTGCATCAGTAATTTCAATCACTGCAGAAATTGACGAAGTTCACAGTCTTGCCTCATCATCACGTAGATATCATAGCACACGTACCTTGAAAGGTCCCCTGAACTCTCTGACTATATGCTAAGAAAAAACAGACAATGATGACAAAAACTAAAACAGTGTTTAAAACATACCTGAACAAATTCAGTCATCGAAATGTCACCATTTTTTAATTGGCATAATTTATTCAGTAGATGTGGCTTGAAAGTTAAAGTAATGAATAACATCCTTACCTGATAGGTGAAGAGTATTTGTACTATTCAAAAAAGTGAAAATATACTCTGTGAAATAGTCTGGTGAAGGCAAGTTTCTTTGTCCCAGACAAACACCTTGGAGGGACAAAGCGATGATCATCGCTGCCAGTTGAGGAAGTGTATTTTCATCAGCACCACCTTTGCTTAGGATTCCTGATTTTTTCTGTAGTGTTTTGATTTCCATACACTGAAATCAGATACAAAGTATGGAGAAAATTTTAACTTCTGAATTTCTTTTGATTAAAGCGTGTCTTGGATTTCCAACCCCCCAAAATAAGGAATAGTTTATCTAAAAGAAAATGGATTTGTTCATGGGAACATGATTATCATTTTCCCTTCTCAGACACAACACTCTTTGGAAAATAGTTGTCTTTTTTATCTGCCGTGATGCTGAATTTTCTTACTTCCACCCTATTAGTCCTCATTAACCCAACTTTTCTCATTCCACTCTTACAGATATATTTTCTCCAACAGGATCTCCTGTTCTTATTGCTTAACATCCTTTCAACTGATAAAGTGGTTTCTCCCAACTTCAAGTCAAATCTATATTCTCTACCTTGACTCCACACAGGCTCAGTGAGGGGCACCCCCACTTCATATCTGCCTTCAGTCTCAAGCTCCATGTGTGTGTTCTCACTGCATATCAAAGCTAGCACGGCAAACAAATGGCACTTAAATAAGCTAAAAATCTTCTGCACAACTAAGGATACAAAATTAAAATAAACGGACAACATTTAGAATGGGAAAAGATATTTGCATGTTAGGAATCTGACAAAGGATTGATAACTAGAATATATAGGAAACTCAAATTAATTGATGAAAAAAGAGAAAAAAATCCCATCTATCATTGGGCAAAAGACATGAACAGAACCTTCCTTGAAGACAGAAAAATGGCTAACAAACATGAAAAAAATTGTCCCTAATCAGAGAAATGCAAATCAAAATCACCCTGAGATACCACGTAACCCCAGTGGGAATAGCCCACATCACAAAGTCCCAGAGCTACAGATGATGGCATGGATGGGACTGCAAACTAATATAGTTTTTTTGGAAAGAAGTATAGAACTCAAAATAGACCTCCCATTTGATCCCACAATCTCATTACTAGGCATCTATGGGAAGGGGGGGCATTTTATCATAAGGATATTTGTACTAGATTATTTATAGCAGCACAATTTACAATTACCAAGATGTGGTAACATATTCAAATGCCCATGAACCCAGGAACAGATTAACAAAAATGTAGTATTACTATTCAGCCATAAAAAAAGATGGAGACTTTACATCTTCTGTATTAATCTAGATGGAGTTGGAACATACTCTTCTTAGTAAAGTATCAAAAAAATGGAAAAGCAAACATCTAATATATACAATACTAATATGAAGCCAGTAGATGATCTAATATATCCCCACACAAGAGAAAAACTCAATCCACTTCAAGTTGGAAGAAGAGGGAGGAGAGTGGAGGATTGGTGTGCTCACACCTAATGGGCACAATGTAAGGGTACATGGCACACCTCCTTCATGTAGGACACAACCACAACAAGGACTTTACTGTAACTTCATTGTTTGTGCCCTCATATTAATCTGAAAAAAATAAAATAAATAAAAACTAGTACAGTGCCTATGTTCTTTGAACTCCCAGGGAACATAGGACTTTAATCATAGGTATAGGCTTATGGCCTATATCTCAGTGGTTAGAGCACTGGCCCCGTGCACTAGAGGTGTTAGGTTTGAACCTGGCCTGGGCCTGCTTTAAAAAAAAAAAAATCACAAGTGTCAAGAAGGGTAAAAATGACCCATTGGATTTTCTTTTTAACCTGTAACTGGAGAGCTTAGCTTGGCAGAATCACATTTACAACTGTGGTGTGAAGTAGAGTAGAAGGCTGAGAGCCAGTTACCAGAATTTTGATAAATTTGGGAAGAAGTCAGAAGTTCCAAAGGCAAAAACAACACCTTGGAGGAACAGAGAGTGTGAACCTTGTAGCACGGAGTTTCCCATGGAGGTTGTGAAAGTGTAATAGTCTCAAAGTTCCATTGAGGGTAAAGGAAAATTTCCACCTCTGTTTCTAACCCTAAAGTCATTTGGGTGTGAATCAGGAAGGCCTATCCTGCACATAAGAGGCAGAGCTGCAAAGCACCATGACGTGGAAATAGTGAACAGTGGAGAGAACTGAAGAGGTGGCAACATTAAAAGACTGAGTCAGGAAGAGAAAACACAGAAGGGTTTCAACAAAAGGGAATGAAGGAACAGAGGGTGCTACCTTTAATACTGGTAGGGTGGTTGGCTGGATTAGGGCACTACGATATGACATTATTTCTCTTGGGGAGCTACTTGAAGCTGATTTGGAGTGGCTGTTAGTGGTTTGATCTATGAAAGATGAGTCCCACACAGAATGAAACCAGAAAATGCAGGAATGATGGGCTGAGTGATCACCCATCTAGTGAGTACTTCCCGTGGCCTCACTCCAACTAGTCAGGAAAAGCAACTACCCATAGTGGGCTGCAGAAAGCCTCCTGAAAAGTCTGGACTGTAACATCCTACAGAACCCTGGCCAGGTGAGTGGAATCCCAGGCCCTTCCCAGGAGGAAGAGGCAGTGATGTTGTATAGGACTGTGGTCCCCAATCCCTGAGCCATAAACTGGTTCCAGTCTATGGCCTGTCAGGAAGGGTGCCGCACAGCAGAAGGTGAGTTGCAGGGAGCATCATCTGTATTTACAGCCGCTCCTCGACACTCTTCTCACCTCCTGAGCTCTGCCTCCTGTTGGATCAACAGCAGCATTAGATCAATACTAATATGCATTAGCATTGAACACTTCCCATTATAGAGGAAATGAAGAAAATAAATTCATCAGAACTTGAATGGCATAAACCGTACTGTTGGCATGAACCCTACTGTAAACTGTGCATGTGAGGGATCTAGGTTTCATGCTCCTTGTGAGATTCTAATGCTGCCACTGATCCAACAGGAGGTGGAGATGTGATGGGCTTGAATCATCCTGAAACCACCCCCACCCTACCCCAGATCTGTGGAAAAATTGTCTTCAACGAAACTGGGTCCTGGTGCCAAAAAGGTTGGGGACCATGCTGATCTAGGAGATTGTTGGTCTAAGAGTTTTGACAGAGCAGTTCAACTCTTAATGACTAAAGCTAAATAATGCATTTCTATATATGATATTGAATTATTTTGTTAAAGAAATGTTTTATTTCACAGACCCTCTGAAGCCTGGATATTTGCAGTATGTGTAGGATAACCAGGAGCCTAGATATATACACACCATCTGCCTCCAATTGCCAACTTTCCATTTTCATTTCTATTTCATCTGAACCAAAAGGCAGGAATGGGTAGAATGACTAAAACCCCAGCAATTGATTTGAACCAACCTTGTAATACATGTATTTTTCACTGAAGAAATTAGCCTAGGCAAGTATCTGATTTAGGCAGAAAATCGTATTTTATAAGGGAACCCCTTTTTGAAAACAAACATAAGAACAAAAAACACAGCCACATTTTGAAATTTACAGGATTAGAGCTATTGATGTGACATTCACAAAGTCCTGAGCCAACAAACAGCCTTTCCATTTGCTCTGCCAATAACATTAGAGATTAAACATATTTACAGCAAATTGAAGGGTATATTTGCTGCTCATTAAGCAGGGACATGATTGCACAGATACCTTTGGGCTCCTAGAAGCCAGAATTGAGACAGAACAAAATTTCTATGTGTCAATGAATAATTCAAGAGATTAAAGGGGAAAAAAACAGATTTTAACCGTACTCCTCAAAATGTGATAATTACTTCTTAATTAATTCTTTGAGAAAACATGGCTTGAATACACTTCATGCTCAGGGAACTTTATCTGCTAAAACTTCCCACTGTTAACCAGAAAGCAAGAACCTAATTTGAAGGCCAACTTTTGCTGGAATCAGTAATGGCAGCCAGAGATTCCAGTTGGAGCAGCAGAGACGAGGCACATTTCTATGACCCCTGAACATAAACAGCACAAATCAAAAGTCACACAAGGGATATTGTCTAGTGTTGACAATCAATGAGGAATTTTTTTTTCAAGCTGCTTGTTTGGTGAAACAATAATAAATTCATCTTTCTCAAAGTGTTTTGACCTTCTTCCCTGGCCAGAAGGCAAGGCAGATAGACACACTGCCTTTTAACACCACAGCTCAGTCAGTGGAGATTCATCACAAAGCCTTGAGTCACTTACTTGTGTACTCAGGGGGATGCAGGAGAAGAGAGCTGTCCTGTCACCTGGACTGCCTATCCACCCACTTAACTTCTGGATAAAACTCATCTTCTAATTAGTCATTACATTTCCACTTTTGGATTTGAAATTTTAAATTATGTCATTCAACAGCCCAAAGTTAAAAACCACTTCAATCTCCCTTTGGAGTTCTTGAATGTCTGAGAAATAAATAAGGAAATAATAATAATAATAAAAGTGCTGAGACTGGATCTTCATCACAGAGCCAGTTGGCAATTTTGTGCTGCTTACCTGGCCCCTGGACGTGTTAAAGTACCGTCTGGTGAAACTCAGGATATCTTCTGTCTCGTTCTGTGAAAGGAAATAGGAGTCTTCATCCTGCCTGAGGCTCAGCAGGCTGTGTAGGTAAAATTTATACTCTTTATTACTCATGTTGAGCTTTGAAGAACAGATCTCTTCCTGATGGACAATGTAATAGAGGAGAAGAAGAGAAACTCTCTGGACCACTTCTTCCTGAAGCTGATCTTCAAAATTTCCTCCAGCTATGAGCAACATGGCATCTGGTTCAAAGCACTGTGAAAACAACAACAACAAAAAAAAGAAATAAAGCTTAGCAAATAATTCTCAAACCAGTGGTCCAATGGAGACCACAGGGTCTTATGATTTCAGGAATAGAAGGTGAAAGTAGGCAAGCCCAACAGCCAGATTTGGGGATAAGTGTCATGATTGGACTTCTGTATAACAATGATATCCTCATAGGGAATCTTTTTTCACTAAGAGTGATTCCACGGTCTCAATTACAGTTGACACAATTTGCTGATTTACTGCCTTGCATAAAACTGGCTGACTCTTTGGCTTTTAAAGTTATATCAAAGCTGGATGCAGTGGCTCATGCCTGTGATCCCAGCACTTTGGGAGACTGAGGCAGGAGGATTGCTTGAGGCCAGGACTTCAAGACCAGCCTAGGCAGCGTATAAAATATGTTGTCTTGTCTCTATAAAACATATATATGTATATATAAATAATAGACATTTTATATAGATATTTACATATCTATAAAATATATATATGTATAACATTTTTTAAATGAGCCAGGCATGGTGGCAAAAAGTAAAACAGGTGAAATTAATTTTAATATTTTATTTGACCTTATATATCCAAGAGAAAATCATTTAAGCTTATGATCTTGTTAAAAATTACTAACATATTTTATAGCTTTTTCTGTTGAAGTCTTTAAAATCTGATGTGTATTTTACAGTTACCAGCACATCTCAATTTGGATAAGCCACATATCAAGTGCCTGATAGCTCCATGAAGCTAGTGACTACCATGTTGGACAGCACAGCTCTAGAAATTTTCTTATGTATGAAGCTTTAAATTTTCTTATGTTATCAATATTCTAAAATTACTTTGTTTACTTGTTTATTTCTTCTCTCCTCCATGAAAACATGGGGCCCACTAAGGCTGGGTTTTGTCTACTTTGTGCACAGTTCTATCCTCAGCACACAGCTCAACTCAAGCCATCTGCCCCTCTTCTACTCTGCCTCAGAGAATTGCTAAAAATATCTTCATCGAAGAAAACCAGAACATGCCACCCAAAATATACCACTTTGGCACATCAATTATTTTGAGCTGGAAGCAATTGAGAAACATCAAACACAGAAAGGACTACCTTCCCCCTTTCTACCTAAAAGTTAAACATATATTTTCTATGAGAAAGGTATCCTCACTGTATCAAGAGAACACTCTTATCATTGGAGATGGAAGTTAATCCTGAGATGGTTCTGTACAAGCAAACTTTACTAAAACAATCCTTATCATCCATTAGTATCCCCTGTGTATTTCCTGTTTGCTTTCCACCAATTTCCCATTCCAGACCAAACTCCTTTTTTCTTACTCTTGTCACATCTCCACAATTTATTGTTCTTTGTCAAAATAGTATATTAGACCCTGAGACTAATATAAAACCCCTTCTTTGGGGTTTTCACTTTTTCTATGAAGCTCTCCAGGCCAAATAAAAGTATTAACATCAAATAAAATTTGTGTGCTTTTTCTCCTGTCAACTTCTCTTTTGTCAGACCCCAGTCATAGAACCTAAGAGAGAGTCTTTCCTTCCCTACACTATGAAGCCTTGTTTGTTTCACAGACCACAGACAGATGCCTAGAGTCTATAGTCTGAGAAGTTTACATACAGTTTTAGTCAGCCTTGGGGGACAGCAAGAAAAAGACAGACACAGGAATTGTGAATGGAAAGCTCTCTCAGCAAGAGAAAAGCTGCCTTTTTGCCAGACATTCCTGAGAATTCTCATGAGATGTGAGAAGCAGCCCCATGACATATCAATAGCCTCCAAGTTAAGGCATTAAGGAGTGGCTACCCTGAATCCCAGAGGAAGTTATCCCACTGTAGGGACAATTTACTATGATATCTTTTAATCTAGTTTTCTCTACAGTGGAAGTTTTGGGGGTTCTCACTCCCTGTTTGCTGAGTAACCCACAGTGTAACATCTGGTATGTACCATCTGAGTCAGGAAGAAATAAATGTCATCTCCAAAGCAAAGCATAATCGCATCCTTCACAAAGCCAAACAGACTTTAATCCCTCCCCAACTCAGCTGCAGGGATATCAAGAAGCCAGCAAACAGAAAGGATGCAGGGGTTCCAATAAAACCAACTCCCAATGCGGGTATTATGCTCTACCTCTGAAACCAGGGCAGCCCTTTCTTGTTCCCTAAGTGGCCCACAAAATCCATGCATTGGTAGCTACTGGAGGAGCTGACACCAATACCCAAAGTGGTGAATGAGTTAAAACAAATACATAATAAAGCCATTCTTCATACCAAATAACCTCCTGAAACCAACCCTTTGGCAGCCAAGCACCCAGAACTGTGCTAAGTACCTTATACATCAGGGCATCCCTCAGTGTCTGATCTAATTGGTTCTATAAATGTGTACGATAATGGAGTTTTTGATAGTGGGAATTCCATATCATTATTCCAAATGGACAAAATGTCCCCAGCTTATGCCTATACAAAAATCCAAATATTTCTACATAATATAAAGCATTTAGAGTACCAATTACCCAATTGGTATTGAATTAATGAATTAGTATGCACATTTGTATGCAGTATACAAGGATTCTACATAGAATCAAGAGTTATGTTTTCATTCTATGAGAAAAGTGTACCATAGTATATATGAAAACCAGCTCTGTAAGTAATTTGCCTAAACCCACACAGCTAATGGTCATGAACTGCCTCATTCTTATTTCCTATAAGGACAGGCCTTATTCTCTTACCTCTTTTGTGCCATGGAGAACACAGGCTGGGGATCTACCAATGTATTTGACATGCAACCCCTTCAACCAGTAATCTTCTCTACCTTCAATGTGGTAGGACCAGAAGTCACTAGGAGACTGAGGGATTGGTCAGCCTATAAAACTATCAGAACAAGATTCTACCAAGGGGTTGAATGTCTACCAACTTGGAAGGGAAAATGTGTTCCTGACCTTGAGAAATTGGAAAAAGATATGGAAGCATTTTGTCTGAATAGAGATTTGTCACCTTGAGTACTTGTCCTTATTTTAATTTTGTGACACCTGCTGTCTTAAAGCTTAACTGAATCACATGGCTATGAGCTGGAAACTTGACCCTCTTTTATGATACGGAATTTTAGAGAAGTTACCTTAAGGTGGTGGCTTGGGGAAGGAGTACCATAGGAAATCTCAGAAAAGCTAGCATAAGGAAATATGAATTCTTCCCCTGGGCATAGGCGCACCAAAAAGCATATGGGGGTTGTCCCATGGCAAGGGGTGGGGAGGAGGCTATAATTTTCAGTTCATCTCTTTTTGACTTATTTTCATTGTTAAAGTTTTTAGCAATTGGCTCAGTTGTATTTAGGAGAGGATGTTTAGCAAACTTTTGCAAATCCTGGCCACCCCATAGGCATCAAGATCTGTCCAAGGCAGCTGCTTTTCCTGAAGTAAGTCTTTGTTAAAGAAGAATGAACTCATTCACAAATAATCCATTAATTTTCCTTTTAATCTTGTCAGGTGGAGGCATAAGGTTTAAAGGGGGGGAAAAAAATCCCATGGATTCCAGGAATTTGTTTTAAAGACTTCATAAGGAAATAAACATTGAGAATAGGCTAATTAAAATTCAAGGCCTTCCTTACAAATTAAATAGACAACCCAGATACTTGAGAGCAACTGTCCGTCATACGTTGTGGTCAAATCATATGGCCTCCCCAGCTGTGGCAACTCTGCTTTGCTAATTTCCTATGCCAGGTAAGAGCTTCAATGACAAACTCATGACACGATCACTTTCTCATACATTAAGAAGACAGCTGTCTTAACTGCAGGATAAAGTTCAGGGGTTTTAGGACCAAAGATTGAGACTTTGGAGTAGTGGGAAAATCCCCTGCCCCTTTTTTAAATTCTTGGTTTTTATTGTTGGAGAATCATTCAGGATACAATGAGGCAGGTTATACTGCTTGCATTTCCTGGATAAATTCCCTCTATAATTTTTTGTTTTTAAATTTTGGAGACCTAGTCTCACTCTGTGGCCCTGGGTTGAGTACCGTGGCATCATGGCTCACAGCACCCTCAAATTCTTGTGCTCAAGTGATTCTTTTGCCTCAGCCTCCCAAGTAGCTAGAACTATAGGAGCCTGCCTCAATACCCAGCTATTTTTTAGAGACAGGGTCTTGCTCTGGCTGGTCTCCAACCTGTGAACTTTGGCAATCCACCTGCCTCAGCCTCCCAAGTGCTGAGATTTTAAGTGTGAGCCACCGCACCTGGCCTGAAGTCCCTCTATTAATAGTGTCCTGCCCCCAATAGGTGTATCACACACAGTGGCCCCACACCCCCCTCTCTCCTTCCATCCTTCTCCTTCCTCACTCCCCCTCTCCCATCATGCACTAGCATCAATTGTCCTATCAGAATTGAGTACATTGGATTCTTGCTTCTCCATTCTTGTGACATTTTACTGAAAAAAAGTATTCCAACTCCATCCAAATTAAAAGAAAAGATATAAAGTCACTATCCTTTTTAGTAGCTGTATAGTATTCCTTGGTATACATATACCATAGCTAGTTAAGCCATTCCTGGGTTGGTGGATACCTATGTTGTTTCCACAATTTGGCAATAAGGCCATTTGCACTAGATTGTTTATTACAGCTCAATTTACAATTGCCAAATTCTTGGGTTTTGTAAGGTCTTTTCAGGGGGACCCTGGGAAACATAGCTAGCAATTAAATGTACCTACCAAAGAGCCAAAGGATGTCACTGATGGGAAACACTTTAGTGTCTGTACTAGGGTTAGCAGCTTTTCTGATGGACATAAAAGAAAAGTCTTAACAGAGAAGGGTTAGGATAAACGTCTTGGATATGTAAGATAAAGCTGGGTGCTCACCATACTTTATCCCATCACAGTTGTGACAAGGGGCTAGGATCAGTTATGAATTAAATGGAGACCCTTTAGGCAGTGGTCCTCTGCCTTGCCTGTGTCTTAGAGTCACCTGGAGCAATTGCTATAAAATCCCAAGCATCTGGGACAGTTCAGGGGACCTTTGTGAGGAGGAAGGAGAGGGGCTATCACTCCAGTGTCCTTGGTAAAGGACAGCTCAGACACTGCCATGAAGTACAGAGAACATAAGAACAGAGGGGACATGAGCCCCCCCATCTGACCTTGTCCATGTGATCCTCATAGAACTGTCCCTGAAGGACTTATCACCTTATAGATGAGGAAGCTACATATCAGTGTGTCCCAGTGCTAGAAGGTGCCAGAACAGGGCTCTCTTTTCCTTTCAGGAACCCATGCAGGGTCATGGTTCTCATAATCGCTGAAGTAAATTTATCCTTCTGGAGTCACTTAATCCCTAAATTCATTAAAACTACATTCTAACCCTATTGTTAAAGAAAAAGCCAAGATCTGACAAGAAGTATCCATTTTCAAAGACTGCAGCTTGAATAGATTTATTGACAATGTTCTCAGACTCTTCAAATTGTTGACTTTTTTTATTTGTTTGCTTGAGACAGAGTCTCAAGCTGTCAACCTAGATAGATTGCTATGGAGTCACAGCTCACAGCAACCTCAAACTCTTGGGCTTAAGCGATTCTCTTGCTTCAGCCTCCCAAGTAGCTGGGACTACAGGCACCTGCCACAATACTCAGCTATTTTTTTTTCTTCTTTTGCTAGTGTTGCAGTTGTCATTATTGTTTTAGCTGGCCCAGGTGGGGTTTAAACCTGCCAGCCTGAGTGTATTTGGCTGGTGTCCTACCCACTGAGCAACAGGCACTGCCCAAATTGTTGACTTTTTAAATCACCCAGTTTTCACCTAGACCTAAAACTGGAAACATTTCCTTCTCACAAATTCAAGATACCCATTTTTCCCCCCAGAACACAAAGGATGTGAACACACATCCTTGCCCTCTCTTTTCATCACAGAATTTCCAGCCTGAGCTTTGCCTCTCCACAAAGTCCCTACAATGACAAAAGAGATTGGGCCATATGGTTTGCCTCAGAACCTACATGTTTGGGAAATCAAGAGAACTCTTTGTTTCCCCTGATTTTTCATGAATGAAAACACCAGCAGCAAAAGGGTGAAACAACAAAAGTCCGTGTTTTGGGTCCCAGGAATGAACTAATTCCACTGAAAGCCAAATTGGACAGATTCTTGGTAACAGGAGGCAGTTCAGTGCCAAGCCATTTTTCCCCCAGCCCTGAAAAATGGAGAACTATTTTGCATGTCTATATCTCTCCCAGCAAAACTAATATTCAAGCAGCCTTAATAAGGCACTATCCCTTCATTAAAGGAGAACATTCCCCCGAAGCAAATTCTCTGAGGATGTTAATCAGATCTGACTTCTGAATACTTCCAGTGGGATGTCTTCTGTTGCTATCTTTATATATTAATGTCATCACAGATGAGTCGCCTATTATAACACATTCCTTCTGGAATCCATCAGGTATTTTAGCAATTATTGAATTATTTATTGTTAGCATGGAGCAGAGCAAATTCTATGAAGACCTTTACTGCCATAGGAAAGAGACATAAAAACTCCAAAATGCTTAACCAAGAAATGTCCCCCTGCCCTCCTTGAGAATGCACAGTTGAGAAAATAAGTCCACCAAAATATATTCTGGGGGCAGTTATTAGCTTTTATTTCTTTATTTTTCATGTATGTATTTGTGAGTTTGTCCTCAAAACATCTGGTCAGTTGGGAATGGAATAAAGAGCATTTTTGTCTGATTTGTTTGCAGTCATTTTAACACAGGGGCTGTCACCTCCTACACTGCCCCCATCAGATGCCTACCTTGCCCTACACATCCACCCTAATTAAATAAAAAATCTCTGATCCCCCCAATATCACATTTAATTGACCTGGAGAGGCTTTTTTTTTTTTTTAAATAATCTTTCCCAAATTTGCGAAATCTCTGTCTCTGGAGGACAAAGCCTCAACATGGGGAAGGTGGGAAATCAGCCCAGATGATTCTGATGTGTAATCAGGGCGGAGATTCACTTTGCAAACCAGGCTGTGAATTGGGCCAGAGGAGCCATGGATCTAATTTCAGTTTTACCTTCTGTATTTCCTTCCCCCAGCTCAGATTCCCCATTAAGAAGATGATTGTCTAGCCAGCATTGTGACAGGAGCCTATAGTCCCAGTTACTTGGGAGGCTGAGCCAAGAGGATCGCTTAAGCCCAAGAGTTTGAGGTTGCTGTGAGCTATGATGCCAGGACACTCTACTCAAAGTGACAAAGTGAGACTGTCTCAAAAAAAAAAAAAAAAGAAGATAATAGTCCGATCATTACCCACCATGGAGACTATTACAAAACACTGATTGACATCCAAGAGAAAGCAGTCAAACATTACTACAGTTAGATAAATACCAGATTGCTAATATAGTGCTACAAAAAAAGCGGGGAGGGGGGGGCAAATAGCATCTATCTGGTCACGCGCAAGTTCATTCCAGGGCAGAAAAAAAAGGATTAGCAAATCAGAAAGGAAAGAGGAATGAAAGTTCACACTCATAAATAAATACCTCTAAATATGCAGAAGGAGTCCAGAAAGGCTTACATAAGTATCATCCTTTCAGCAACAACAAAAACAAACTCCCCTAGTCTTAAGTGCTACATGCAGAATGCCCTTGACGCGTTGTATCTCAGATATGGAAGATGTTTCACTGCAAAGCATTGCCCACTTGGATAGTGGAAGATTGGCATTTGATTTGGCTTTGCTGGAGTAAAGGACCAGAGAACCCATTGCCGTCCTCTGAACGTGCCCTGGTACCTGACCCCACTCCGTGGCACTGACCGGATCACAATCTCCTTGCATTCCGGTTCTCCTCTGTGGGCACCCAGTTTTCTCCAACAATGTTCTGATGAGGCTTCTTGAGTGGTTGAGGGGTGGGTGGTCACCCACAGCGAGAGCTCGTAATATGTCTGCCGGGTACCCTGGACTCTCAGAGCCGTTGCTGCCCTGGGCTGAGGGTGTGTCTGTCCCAGTAGAAGTAACACAGCTGAGCAGAAGGAACGAGGGCACCCAAAATACTGAAAGCTTTGTCCAGAAACACATTTCCACTCTTCCTTTACCTTGAGTCCGTCTTGGATGGAGATGGGTGCGTTGCTGTTCACGGGATAAACTTGTAGCCAAAGGAATTTCTGTGGTCGAGGGGGAAAAAAAAATCAAAGCTTCAATTATTGTGCCCGCTACATGTTTGAAAGAGTTCATTAATTGGGTAGCTAAGCTGATTTGCAATGACAAGCTGTTTCTAAACAACAGGGGGTGTGTAGGTAATTTATAACCCCAAACAACAGGAAACTACTAGGGCTGTAGGCTTTCAAACCAAGTAAGACCAGCCAGAAAGCTTATGAGATCACCTCTCCCTGAATTGAACGTATCAAAAATTAGGATTTCTCCTAATTTTCTCTGTTTATCTACAGGTAGTAAAAGTTGTAGGATGCAGGATGGGAAAGACCTTGTTATCCTGTTATAAAGAATTCCAACTGATTTGTGGTCCTCCTCCCAAGATAAAAATAAAGAGAAAATAAATTCTAATAAATTACACATATAACATTGAGTTAGAAGGTTTTAGACAGGAAAAGTGCTAGAAGAAAAACAGTGTTGTTGGAAAAACACTGCCTTTTCTTTCTTTCTTTTTTTAGTTTATGAAGAGTTATAATTCTAGACTAGAAAAACAAAAGAGAATTTCGAGACCACAAGAGCATCATTAATCCACTCACTCAATGATCACTAGAGGAGCGTAAGGCAACTTTAGAGCCCTTCAACTTTCTGGGAAAAAATAATAATAATCTTTTCCACTGACTGCTTAAGGAATGCAAAATGCAAACAGCGTCTCATGTTTGATCCTGGCCCAGAGATGAGCTGGTCATGACTATGGGATAGTAACAAAGACACGGGGATTACTTTTATGGTTACAAAGAAAAAAAAATTAAGATTCTTACGTTAGCATAGCTAAAAAATGACGGGATGATACAAACATTTCTAAACCCAGGGCTTACCTTCAGAAGATAGACAAATGATTATTTATCTGGAGCTCCACAGGCTTTTAAATCTCAGAGAGTATTTCATGGTTAACAAAGTTCCCTGTTTTTAAAATTCCATGACTGTGCCCTGGGAGCTAGAGAGGATTATTTCAGCCCAGAGAAGTTTTCAGTTGCCATGGAAAGAGCTGCTTGAAGGTAACAATGAAGGTGGATAAAAACGAGAACTTTCTGTCTGTAGAGTTTTAAGATAATCAAATAAATGTAGTTCATGAATAATGACTTATAATAATAAATACCGATATTTAAACCAGTTTTCTTAGAATTATCGAGAGTCGCTGGCCTTTCCAGGGACAGAATCTAGGTCAAAAGATTACACCTTGCACAACAGAAAGACTTGAGTGTTGGATCAAGATTTTTTTCTTTCTAGTTCATTCTGTGGTAGCTGTTTCATCCAGACCTAAATCAGGATTTATTGACAAGATAGGCTCTTTGGAACCTTATTTCACAAAATGCAGAAGTCTGAACAATTTTTAAGACATGCATGATAGGTGTTTTCAAACAAAAGGAAACATATTTGTTGAAGCAATAAAGCTCTTACCTGAGAAGCAGGGCAGGTGGCGAACTGTAATCAGCTGCCTACGTTGTGCCCCTCAGCGTCAGGGGCAAGAGATATTACACCAGGTCCTTCTGTCCCCGCTACACGAGGCCTCTCCATAAATTGGTAGTGAATATATGACTAAAAGAATAAAGTGGTGTATATTATAGGAGACAAGACCTAAGATCTCAAGTGTCTGCTTAGAGTGCAGGGGCTTGAGGCATCTGGTGGAAAGGAAAAGTTAAGAGAGAAAGAAATTAGGGCCCTTGGTCTCCTCCATCACTAATTAAATGTGGAGTTTGGGATGGGGCGGGATGATCCTGAGGGAATGCTGGGAACACTGATAGAAACAGAAAAGGCAAATATTCCCCAGAAAATTCCAAGCTTCTCTTTGCTCATTGTGGAGCAGTTGTTTGTGTAAACCAGGGTTTTTCAACCTTTTTTATCTCATGGCACACAGAAATTATGTTGATCAAAAAAAAAAAAAGAATAAAAAGAAGATACTTACTGTGCTTTGAACTTCTTTTGAAAAAGAATTTAATTAATGGGTCTTTATAAATTTTAACGGCACACCCAAGATCCAGCACACCAGGTGAAAATCACTGGTCTAAACTGTCCAGGGAAGGGATGTGGCCTGTTTCTTGTGAGTTCTGGGGTGAGATTAACTGGAACTAGAAGCCAGAATCACCAGAGGAGCAAGGAGCTGGGCTGAAGGTCATGATCTTCAAGAAGAGAGTCCAAGTCCAGTGGACTCCGGGCCTGGGAGGCTCATACTCCACCACTGTTCCCTGCAGGCTCCTGCTTGGCACCCCTTGCCATTTCCACGGTGGGGACCACTGGTGCCTCATTCACAGGCTCAGCTGTGTCCCAGTCTCAGGACTTGGTTAGCAGGTTACTAAGGAAATATAGTCAAAGCCCTAATCAACAAATGATCTGATCCTTCCTAGACTGGATACCCCCAAGTCCCTGTGCTTTGTCCTTATCCCTGGAATTACCCCTGACTTTCCCAGTTACAACTAGCAAATCCTGAAGGCTGCACTAGGCCCCCACTGTATAATCTGCTCCTTCCTGAGACACTGGGTGCTGCCTCCCCTGAGCAGTCAGCCCCTTGTGTGGCTGTCTCTGGCAGCAACATGAGGTGCCACAACTCTGCACTTGCTCTGGGCCTCCCTGCTCCCATTTCATGCTGCCTTCTTTCCTCTTTTCAAAGACACTGACCACTGTAAATAATTACAATAATGCTCACGAACACACATTAATGCTCGTGGCACATGCAGTCAACAGAACACTCTGGAATTGCAGTAATCCCATTTTATTACAAGCCACTGTGCCTATTACAATTTTCCTATTGCCTTTATAGCCAAGGGTTACTCTGACTTCCACAAAAATCACCTTCGGAATCCTTGTCCTCCAAGGAGCTGATGTGTTTTCTTTTGCCCTCTGAGGGAATAAACCTGGTTTATTGGATTATGATCACCACAAGCATCAGAAGGGTTCCATGTCCTTCCTTCTAGAAGATGACTGGCACCTTGAGATGGGCATGTCTGTAGGCCAAACAATGTAGTTACCACTCACAGATCTTTACAAAGATCTAGGGTTAGGCCCAGGACTACATAGTATCTGACCTATACTATCTAATTCCTGAAGTTTATATTCTAAGGTTGGATAAGAGACAAAGCTTCTGTCACACTTACACATTACCAGTGATTATGGATGTGATGTGAGAACAGTATGGCATTAATAGAGGATGGAAAAGTATAGAGGTGGATATGAGTATTTGTGGTTCTTGGTTAATTGGCAAGAAAAAGGAGAAGCTTCAGCTTTAGTTAACGCCCATGCTCTTGGGCCACATTGCTCTTAATTTCTGGATTATGTGAGATTTCTAACAGCTTTGGGGTTCTATTTCAATGCAAAAAAAAAGATTCCACAATAGAGGGCACATCAAAGGCATAGTCTGAGAGCTTCAATGCCTCCATCTCCTGGGATGTTGATTGAAAGGCAGATTCTAGGACTCTGCTCCCAGGTCCACTTAATCGGACTCGCAAGCCCCAGACCCAGAGGAATCTGAGATGTTAATAAGCATTTCATGAGGCCCTTATGCCCAGCAATGTCTGAGGACTCCTGTGAAGATGACTCTGAATCGGGACACACCCACAGAGACTTCCACATTCTTACATTCTTGCTCTTAAAGAAAAAAATTAAATCAACCGACAAAACAGCATGGTAGTTTTGCAAGCATCTTTAAAACTGAGGGAACTGCAGGTACATGAGTTTATGATCAGATCCAGAAAGAGAAAACTGTGATAGGAAAGGTTTCCACTCACCCCACAGAGCTGGATGAACAGGGTTGAGAATCACTGCCAAGACCTATTCTCACCGAGCTTCTGTGGACATTAATATTTTAAAGCCCCACTGTACCATCAGGATCCCCAGCCAACTCAGGGAGCCTGCCCAATGTCAGTGTCACTCACTTTTGAGGGAGCTGCTTGTCAGGAGTCACTTCTGAATAATAGCTTTAAAAAATATGATTTATAGAATGCTAAAGAATGCTAACACCAAAATGTGTTCCTGGTATGCTGCTGAGCAGTTGGGGTGACATTGCCAGTTGAAGCTGGCTCCCGACACATCTTTGATAGCATCCACTGAGGTTTGAACAAAAACAATGGTTTTTTAATCTCAGAATATTACAGAGGTATGCATGTTTTGGTTACATAATTTGCTTTTGTCTATTTTAAGTCAAAATTATAAATGTGCCCTTTACCCAGAGAGTATGTAATTGCACCTGTTAGGTGTGAGTCTACCCATCCCTTCCTCCTCTCCTCCCATCTACTCGATTCCCATTGAGTTTTGCTTCCATATGTGCATATAAGTGTTGATCAACTCACTCCAATTTATTAGTTGAGCACTCGTGGTGTATGTTTTCTTCATTCTCACAATGCTTCACTTAGAAAAATGGTCTATAATTCCATCCAGCTTGTCACAAAAAAATACTAGATCACCATTGTTTTGTTGTTGTTGTGGCTGAGTAGTACTCCACGGTGTACATATACCATATCGTATTAATCCACTCATGCATTGATGGGAACTTGGGTTGTTTCCACATCCTTGTGATTATGAATTGTGCTGCTATAAACATTCAAATGCAAATGTCTTTTGGATAAAATGTTTTTTCTCCCTTTCAGGTAAGTATCTAATAGTGGGATTACTGGATTAAAGGGTAGGTCTACTTTTTGTTCTTTGAGGTATCTCCATACTATTTTCCAAAGAGGCTATACTAGTTTGCAGTCCCACCAACCAAAACCAATGATTTTTGGTTTTGGTTTTTGAGACAGAGTCTATGTTGCCCTCGGTAGAGTGCCCTGGCATCACAGCTCACAGCAACCTCAAACTCTTGGGCTTAAGCAATTCTCTTGCCTCAGCCTCCAGGTGCCCGCCACAAGACCTGGCTATTTTTTGGTTGCTGTTGCCACTGTTGTTTAGCAGGCCCAGGCCAGACTCAGTGCATGTGGCTGGCACCCTACTCACTGAGCTTTGGGTGCCAAGCCAAAAAACAATGTTTTAAGGAAATTTTCTTCTATGATATTTAGGGACAATATCTATTCCCTAAGAAAAAAACAGATGCATGAAAAGGCAAATTGTAATGTGACTATTTTTGTTCAGATCCCATTTAGTTAAAAAAAAAAAAAAAAACTATAGGTAGCCATTGTACCTCAGGAAATTCACCACTGCCCATAATTGTAAGATATTGATGTTTAAGAATTTTGACCTAATAGGAATCCCTGAGAAGTCAACCTAAAAGGAAGAAGTGGAGATAAAATTAATATCAGTACAAGTAGAGAGTTGATTTGGGCCAAGCTTGTGGATCACAAGGTGGGAATAAAGAGTCAAGCTGCCATGAATGTACACCAGATTAGTAGCAGTTACAAGTGGATTTTTAAAGGCCAATGAAGGGGTAACCTGATATCAAATTTTTCATCAGGAATTCTCATTGGCTTACAGAAATAAAATTGATTAGTGACTGGCTGTACATCAGCAGTTCCCAACCTTTCTGGCTCCAGGGATGGGTTTCATGGAAGACAAGTTTTCCAAAGATGATGTGGGTGAGGGGTGTGGAGAGGGGACAGAGCAGGTGGTGATGCTGTGGGCTGGACCATTTCCAATGGGCCACATATTGGTGCTAGCCTGTGCGTGGGGAGTTGGAGACTACAACGATCCATTGTTAAGGTATAGGTTGCAGCCTGTAGTATCCAGTGTGGTATTATTAGGCTAACTTATAGATACCTGTAGTAATGGCAAGCAGTTTTAAGAGATGAGAACACAGCTCAAAACAGGGAGTAGGATATAACTACAGGCTCATTTTAATGCCTTTCTAGACCCGATAATTTGAAAGGACTCACATACCTGCCATGAAAGTTCTTTTCTTTCCTCAGGAATAAATATTTCCGAGCTAGTACTTTACGTTATTTTTGTCATGTCTTAGCCCATTTGTACTATTGTCACGGAATTCCACAGACTGAGTAAGAGTAATTTGTTTTCTCACCATTCTGATGCTGGGAAGCCTGAGATGAAAGCCCCCCTCGCCTCCACTGCAGCCTCTGGCGGGGAGGAACGCAGTGCCCCCAGTGGTGGAAGGTGGAAGGACGACACCGCTAAAAGCTGCTGAAGCCCCCTTTATAAGGTCCTCAATCACATGTACGAGGGAGGAGCCCTCATGGCTGATTACCTCTCCGAAGCTGCACCTGTCAAAACTAGAGCCTTGACTGTTGATTTTCAACACCTGAGTTATGGAAAGGACACCTTTAAACACTAGCATTTCATTACCCAGTTCGTAGAATCATGTGGAAGTTTTGGGTTTTTGTTCTGGCCTGTTTACTACGGCAATGTTGCCTGGTCCCCCTCCAGCCTCTGGTTTAATGGGTCTGAGTGAGGCATCGTGCTAAGAACGCTCATTAACAGTCAGTGAAATAGGCCTCTATCAGTATCATCAGGGAATAAATTCTCAGTAATACAGGGGTTTCGTGTACTTAGTAATACAAAGGTTTCCAGACTGAAATAGGATTTTCTACCTCCAATTTAGTCATCTCATTTTTATGAGCTCTAAGCCTCTAAGGGTCTCAGAGCCTAATTCGTCATGAGTCTAGTAGTGTACGTTTATGGCCTCAAGGCTGGATATCTGAGTCTAAAGGAGTACTATTTCTGGCCTCTCTTAAATTAGAGCAGATCAGACCATGCACCTTTGGTTACAAAGTGAGGTGTGTTACCTTTGTGTTACTTGGGCAGAGACTGAGACCACATCAGGGGGGTCTGGATGCAGACGAGGTAGAAGGAGTGACAGAGGAACGCCTCTTATCACCCCTGAAGCCTATAACCCATCAGACGCTGTCCTTCCCAGCTCCCCACATGCACCTCTCTATGCTCCTTTTTTGTTATTGCAGTTTGGCTGAGACCAGGTTCGAACTCGTCACCCTCAATATATGGGGCTGGCGCCTTACCCACTGAGCCACAGGCGCCGCCTCTATGCTCCTTAATAAACCAGCTGCTTCTCATCCTTGCTCCAGATTTCCCTTTGTCCTGCCTTTTCCCTTCCCTCTAGTTACTTTCTACTCATCTTTTAGATTTTTCTCTGGTCTCCCCCAGGAGCTGTTCTTGACATTCAGAGAAACTCTGCAGTGAAACTAATGAACCCTAAGTTTCAAGGCAGCTCACTTGTGAGAGGGCCCTTGCAAGTCCCCAGGTCAAATTTTCACATGGTCGTGCTTTTTAAAATAAAGTTTGTAGATGGTACTTTAACCATAACTGTTCTGGACTCTCCATTTCTACTACCCCTCTATCACACTTCCTCTTACGTTGGGTGGTACTGGTGTAACCATGAGCATTTTGGGGAACTGGGATAAAGGAATGTTGAGTTTGGAAGGCACTTAGTTTGGATTTTAGCCACATAATATACTTAATATGGTTGTCAATCTAGGAATTATGTATTAGTCAGGGTTCAGCAAAAGAAATACAACCTGTCAGAATTATTAAACTAGTTAGAGCTATACAAACACACACACACACACACACATACAGGGTCATAGTACAAGGAATTAGCTCAAGCAATTGTGCCAGACTAGCTAATCAAGTCCAAGTTCCCTACAACAGGCCATCACAAGGGGAAAATCAGGATCAAGCTGAGACTTCATGGGCCAACGCCGTGGCCCACAGGCAGGAGACTCACCTACCCATCTCTTCCCCCAAGGAAACATCTGAGCCAATTCCTTGTACATTGAGCCCAATGTTTACGGCCATTCAACGGATTAAGTCAGGCCCACTCAGGATAATCTCCTCAACTTGAGTAGGGACTTGAATCACTTCTATAACTTCCTTTCATAGAGCAACTGGATTTATGTTGATTAACTGAGTATCATAGCACAGCCATCAAAAAGCCATATGGCTTCTAGCAATATACCTATCATCTTCTGTATAAAATCATCCAACTTTGACTAGAAGGTTGAGGGCCAGATTTTATAGTGTTATTAGTATGTTACTAATGTACCCAGGACCAAAGCAAGTGGGAATTAGAGGAAAAAAATGAAGTCTAAAATATGTAAAACATAAATCTAGCCTATAGAAATTCTTTCAGTAATCAGAGCATTAAAAAAGTAGAAATTTCAATTATCAGTAATGCCTCTTCAAAATGGAAGGTCTAAGTAACAAAATGGAGAGTACATGATTGTCTAGAATAGACAATTACTAAAAAAAGCACATTTTTTCTTTTTCCTATGTTAATGGAAATGTAGTATTGGATCTTTACCAAATATGCCATTTTAACTGTAACTTGGAAAAACATCTTTGGAATATTTCAACTAAAACAATTGAGGAATTCTTCCACAAATACTGGAAGATGGCAGATTCAGATGTATAGAAAGTAGAACTTAATTTGTTGTTTTTAAATGTGTTGAAGAGGTATTATAAAATGCAAATAAGATTAATGGGAATATGAAACAAAGCAAAAAAAAATAGCCATTAAACCAAAACAGAAATTATTCTGAGGTCAAGAAGGAATACCAAGAGAGTCTTCAGATTATACCCAAAATAATAATTTATAAAGAGGAAGAGATACAGTTCAAATTAAAGCCATGAAAAGACTCTTAGAATATATGGTAATTTCATTAACAAAGAGAAGCAAATCACATGAATTTGCTAGGAAAAGAGTTTAGCAAATTGGCTCACAGCCCTTGAGAGGCCAAGGAAGACAGATTACTCGAGACCAGGAATTTATGATCAGTCTAGGCAACAACGCAAAACCCTGTCTCTAAAAAAAAAGAAAAAAATTTAAAAACTTTTTAAAAATTACCCCAAAACTAAGTAACAAAGACACCAAACAACCACCCTCCAGTTAGTGCTGGATTTAACATATAGACCTACACTTTCAAGGTTTTCCCCACATGAGAGATGAGAGGTTTACTAATGAAAATCTAACACTAAAATGACCCCAAAATAAAATTCTCCAACATTAAGACATACCAGATTTTCTCAGCCTCCAGACAGCTAGCTATATTCTTATACACATTTTTCAAACTAATCAACAAGTTACATCAGAAAAACATTTAAAAGCCCAAATGGGGGCGGCACCTGTGGCTCAAAGAAGTTGGGTGCTGGCCCCATATACCGGAGGTGGTGGGTTCAAACCCAGCCCCAACCAAAACCTGAAAATAAATAAATAAATAAAAGCTCAAGTACAAAACCTGTAACTACAGTGTTAAAATGTAAAGCCAAGTTCTCCATTTTATTTCCTGCTTATTTTAAATCTACTGACTTTTCTACTAATGTTAAAATAAAACTCACTGTTTATAATATTACTTACTCAAGGCTACTTAGAGATTTTGTTTTTCTTATACAATTCAGCCAATTCTAACTAAAATGTAAACATTAAAAATTTAAGCCTAAATTCATTTAAAACTAAAAAATAAAAGGATTAAGGAGTTTTTAAACAAAATCAAACTGCCATAAAAAAGCTTTACCCGAAATTTTGGTCCACAGCCTTCATTAAATTATCCCATCAGAACAAATACAATTCAGCCATGTAAACAGTTCCCAGTTTTTGTCTAAAATACAATTTGGATCCAACCATCTTTTGTAAACTGGTAGGTTTATATTACTACCTTATGACCAAAATTCTAAAACGAAAGCTATAAGAAAGATTCAATTGTTTCTGTTTCTCTGGAGAACATTGATAAATGGATACAAGGCAAAAAGAAGCCTTACTTACAGAAGTATGTTACAGACAGAATGTGTCCTCCCAAAATGTGGATGTTGAAGCCAGCTCTAACCCACGTTAATTCAGAATTGTGGCTGTTTATTGAGATAGGGTCTTGAAAGAGATGGTTAAGTTAAAATGAGGAAGTTAGGGTAGGCCCTAATCCAATCTGCCTGGCACCTATCCTTATAAAAGGAGATTAGGACACAGTGAGAGAGACACCAGGGGCACTTATACAGAATAGCAGCCTTGTGAAAAGACAGCAAGACTGTGGCCGTCTGCAAGCCAAGGAGAGAGGCCTCCCTCAGAGAAACCCAGCCCTGCTGGTACCTTGATCTTGGACTACCAGCCTCCAGAACTCTGAGAAAATGAATTTCTGTTGTTTAAGCTATCCAGTCTGTAGTATTAGGTTATGGCAGCCTGGGCAAACTAATAGGAAATATATCAGGAAGTTAATTATTAAAATAATATGTAATTGTCCTCAATTTAAGTTGTCACCCCCTTTTTTATTTAGGAGACAAAGTCTGTCTCTTTCACATAGGTTGTAGTGCAGTGGCATGATCACACTCACTGCAGCCTCTAATTTCTGAGTTTCTGGGCTCAAGTGATCCCCCTGCCCCTGCCTCCTGAGTAGCTGGGACTACAAGTATGTGCCACCATGCCTGGCTTATTTTTTATTACTATTATTTTGTATAGACAAGGTATTGCTATGCTGTTCAGGCTCCTTTTGAATTCCTGACCTGAAATGATCCTCCCACCTTGGCCTCCCAAAGTGCTGGGATTACAGGCATGAGCCATCATTCCCAGCCTATTCTTTTTTTTTTTTTTTTTTTTTGAGACAGAGTCTCACTATGTCACCCTCAGTAGAGTGCTGTGGCATCACAGCTCACAGCAACCTCAAATTCTTGGGCTTAAGTGATTCTCTTGCCTGTCTCCCAAGTACCTGGGACTACAGGCGTCTACCACAACACCCAGCTATTTTTTTGTTAGAATTGTCATTGTTGTTTGGCAGACCCAGGCTGGATTTGAACCTGCCAGCTACAGTGTATATGGCTGGTGCCCTAGCCGCTGAGCCAAGGCACCCAAAAGAGGCTCCCAAAAGTATAATCTCAATTCCTTCACAATCTGGCCATGCCATTGCTGATGGCCACATCTATATCTCTCACTGCTACACTAATACATTATGCCAGTCAACTATCTGGTTGTAAAATGATCTGCTTCTGGGTCTGAACGACCACTAGACTGTGTACTCCCTGTAGACAGATCTGATTTTTATCTTTGTCTGAATGTGCCGGGGTGAGCTCAGTGCTTGGCACATGTATTAGATGAAGGAAGAGATAAAGATACCATGAAGGCGTAAGTAGATACCGAAGAAGGATGCACCAAACTCCTACCAGTGTCTGCAGATTCCCCTTTTATTTTCAGAGTTCCAATTATAGATTATTCATGTTGTTTGCATCCCACCTGGGAAAAATAACCTTAAGAATCTTCCAGCTCTACTGGGCATGATGGCTCACTCCTGTAATGCCAGCAATCTGAGAGGACGAGGCAGGTGGATTGCTTAAGCTCAGGAGTTTGAGACCAGCCTGAGCAACTGACACCGCCCCCCCTGCTAAAAATAGAAAAACTAGCCAAGTAGGGTGGTACACACTTGTAGTCCCTGCTACTCAGGAGGCTGAGGCAGAGGACTGCTTGAGCCCTCGAGTTTGAGGTTTTTGGGAGCTATAATGCCATGGCACTCTACCTAGAGTGACAGTGTAAGACTATCACAAATAAACAAACAACAAACAAAACAAAGAGTCTTCCAGTTCTTGAACCCTAATACAAAGAGTCTTCCAGTTATTGAACCCTAATAAACTTGAGACAAGAGTAAGGCTAGTGAGGAGAGCAATACCCACTTACAGTTAGTTGCCTAATTAACCAGAGAACTTCTGGTTAAGAAAGGAAAATCAAATAAACAACAACCCAAACCAAAAACCAATGAATAAAACAAGACAAAAACTCCTCCTTCTACCCAATACCTGCCCCCCCCAATCCCTTGCTATTTCAGTATTATGTTTGAATAGCTTTGTAGACACTCATGACTTTCTCTTTATGTGTTTGGGTGGATAACGTGAGAGGGTGAAACAGAGAACTCAGTAACCCTGTCAAACACAGACTGTCTCCTGAAATGATGAGACACTCGAGTCTGAGATCAATGTTGTTTTGCATCCAAAATATTTTCTGTGAAAAGGAAGTTCTAAATTATAAGGAAAGAGCCTTGAGCAAAGAATTTGTAAACCATGCTCAGTCATGAATTTCTTCTCAAATTCTTGTTCTCGAGGAAAGAATATTAACATGTATATGTGTGTGTGTATATGTATATGGAAAGGGATTTCCTTGGTGGGATTCATCACACGCTACTGTGACATTGCAGCCTCCGTTTCTGTTGGAATTTCTGCAAATGGAGCCTGCTTTGTTCTTACCCCTAAAATGAAAAGCAATTTGTTTTCTATTATTTGAGGTGTAGAAGGGAGCCATTTGTGCTCAGCAGCCTTTCCCACAATTGCCTGCTTCTCACTTCCTGTTTCTTTCTAAGCTGGAGTATTGCACATTTCATCTGATCCCTTATCAGAAATGCTGTTGCTTCATCGTTTTTGAATGATGGATGTTCTTGAAATACATAGGTATTTTCTTCCCAGAAAAAAAAAAAAGGTACACACACAAGTAAACACAACTTTTTGCATGCAAATTGGACTCCTTCAAAGACCGCTCATTGCCATCCAGAGAGTGCTGGGCACTGGACCCAGGTAAAGAACTCTTACCTGTGGTAATCCCCTAAGACGGGATTGGCAGCATGGTGTCTTTGTAAGACACAAAAGCTCTAGAATATTTCATAATGTAGCTAAAGCTTTGTCCAAGGTGCAAATTTTAAGTCAAAAGGAATAATTAAAGGGAGAAAAAGATATTTAGAGTTTTAATCCCAAACATCAGTGCCTTTGATTGTTGAATTCTGAGCTGAGTAGATGTTAGGGAGGGAAGGTTTGAGAAAACTTTGCAAATCATTATGGTAAAAAAAATTCATTTTGCACATAATGTTTTAGCAACATACCTTTTCCACATAGATAAAGAGCATGACGTAAAGAATTTCTTTACTAATAATATTGTGTAAGAGCAAAGTTAAAGTGTAACATGAATGGATAAATAAATCTCAGTTAAAAGCAAATTTACATTTACCAAGATCACCAAAATGCAAATCTATTAAAAATAGACCTTGTCTTTAATGTTTATTTCACATTATCTCAGTACATCTAGTTATGCAAATTTACATTTTATTTCACACCCTTGTATCCTGATATACACATAAGGGGACAAAGAACACATTTGCAATGTTTAGTCTATAAAATTCTGCTTGGGGAAAACCAGATTCTCGGCTGCCTTACTCTGCTGCACGTCTACGAATACAATTCTAAATAATCGAGTGGAAATCAAGATGGGTCAGAGAGAAAGCTGACTAAATTTTTATACCACCTGAGGTTATTTATGCTTAATTTTTCAAATGGCCTTCTGATTTCTGAAACACATTTCAGTAGGTAACATATTTTTTGGAGCCCCTTAAAATATTTCAAAGGGCTTCGCTGGTTGTTTCTAGAGCACCTGTAATCTACATGAAATTGATCCCAGCTACATGGCAGTGATACCTAAATGTTGGCATTGTAGTGCTGTAGATTTGCCTATGATTTTTTTTTAAGTGGTAATCAACATTATTATCCCTCTTTGTAAAAATACCTTGCCAGGCTAGAAAATGAACAACTATTTCTTCCATTAGGCAAAGGAAAAGGACAGGCCAGTACAACACATAATTAATTTTAAAGGAAACAATCACATTGAATTAAAAAATTTTAGTTACAACTTAATGAGATTCAGTTATACCAAGACCACACGGTGATACTAGATGATTGCGTGTTCATTCTGTTCAATGTTGCCCATCAGATCTTTCGTATCACTAATTCCGGAACTTGACTGATTGTTAAAATAGAGAGTGTTTTCGAAGGCGCCCTCTTGAGGTAGGTGCACACGTCTTTTCTTATAAAAGAAATAGGCAGCAAGGCCAGCACCGGTCAAAATAAGGAGGATGACAATGACAACTACTCCTGCTGTGTTGGAAGATGGTTTGGAAGGCTCCATCTTCCTTGAGTCAGCTATAAACAAATTTTAAAAAATGATTAGGGACAAGCTGGAGGGAGACAGAAGTTTAAATGATATGGAAAACAATACAACTTTCTTTCTAGAAACACTAAAATGCATATTCTTTCAAGTGACATTTGTCAAACAGAAAGGCAAGACATGAAAACAAGAATCCGTATGGCCCCGAGAGGATTATTAAGAATGTCTACATGGTTATTCAGTTGTAACAATACTTCATCTGCCTATAAGCCTTGAGCTAGTTAAACAAAGTTTTTCAAATGTGTTACCTTGTTTCACAATAATTTAAAGCTGCTTCCACATACATTATAAGAAGATAAATAGAATAGCAACAATAATGATGATGGTACTTAAAAGCAAGTCAAAAATTAGGAAAAAGTAGAAAATAAGCATAGTGGAAAATTGAACTCGTGGGTATAATCAGTAAACAAAAAGCACTTGGGAGATTGATAAGGGGTTTACAATCAAGTCCTACGTTTCACATAGCAGCCAACAATACGGGTAAAATAGGATCAGTTATGTAAGTTGTCTATAAAAAATAAAACAGAAACTTTGCTAAGAAAAGAAAAGAGAAACCCACAGGGATTCTGGAGAGGAATTTCTTCCATGGATTCTCATAAAGTAACTCTTCATAACACAGCAAAAAACAAACAAACAAAAAAGCTTTCAATAGGTTCTTAGAGTAAAAACACCAACCTGAACCCAAGGCCTGTTTTTCTAAAGTATCATTTAAGGTAGGTTGCTGACATAACAACCCAGAGGCTATGTTAGCTCAAGTTTAACTGCTGAGGATACAGAAGAGAGATCATTATGGCTTTTTTTTTTGCAGTTTTTGGCTGGGGCTGGGTTTGAACCCACCCCCCTAGTATATGTGGCCGGTGCCCTACTTCTTGAGCCACAGGTGCTGCCCAGAGATCATTATGGCTTTTAAAACAAATGATATTGATGTATTATTAATAGACAACTTGAAATTTTGTAATGGTCTTACCTTTTGTTGTAGTTAACGCAGGAGTAGGCTCGACATCAACAACTGTTTGTAAAAAAGGAAAATTAATTAATTATATATTTATAAAAGCCCACAATGATTGCATGTAGATAGTAAATATTATGTGGTTCACAAATACATAGACTACTCCATGTTTGGTTTACAATGATATGGTATGATGACATGATAGAGATACAGGTACAGATAGAGAATCTATCTATCTATCTATCTATCTATCTATCTATCTATCTATCTATCTATCTGTGCTACAGCAACATTCTACATCTATACGGCAAGTTTGAATACAAGGTCGGACAACTGAGTTTGCAAACTCATCCTAGAAAAAGTGCTCCATACCTCACTGCTGAATATCACTATGGTCACCAGATGGCCAACAGAAGTACTTTGAAGGTGAAATTCCGCCTTGAGGTATATAGCACTTCTTCAAGGCTGAGTTTATGAAGTTAACCATCAGACCCTGTACAACAGTTCTGGTAATCATTACAGATGAGTTCCAAAATTGTTCTGAAGAGTGGACTAGGTGCTGGCATCAGTGAATAGCTTCCCAAGAGGAGTACTTCAAAGGCGACCGTCATGATATTCAGCAATGAGGTACGTAGCTCTTTTTTCTAGAATGAGTTCATGAACTTAACTGTCCAGCCTCATACATTAGATTCCAGGACTGTGATTCTCCCAGTTGCATTGGAGTCACTGATACCCTTAAAATGTACCCAACCTACCCACAAGTAACAATATTCCAGGCTAGGGGTTTTGAAGTTGGCCCACTGAAATGTTACAAGGTATCCAACATGGCCCCGGAGATTGTGGTGTATTAGAACAGAGTTTTAAAAGCCAAAGACCTGCACCGTTTTAAAATGATAAAACCTCCTGAGACAAAAGGGTTAGTTTATCTAACTCAGTTATTTAAATCTATTACCTAATGAATAAGTTCATGTCTTGTGAATAATACTAGGTGAGGTGGGATAGTGATGAAGTATCATTAGGGTCCAGATAGTGCCTTGTGAGCATTCGATACTGTTAATTAGCCTCAATCGCTTTCTCCATCTCAGAAGACTGAATTAGTCCATAACTCGTTCTATAATCAATTCTCTTTTGTTTGTTTTCTTAGAGAGACAGTCTTGCTTTCTCACCCAGCCTGGGGTAGCTCGCCTCAGCCCTTGAACTCCTGAGGTCAAGCGATCCTCCTGCCTTAGCCTCCCGTGTCGCTGGTGCACACAACCAGGCTTTGCTAATTTTTTTATTTTTATTTTTTAAAGATGGGGGCTCAATATGTTGGCCTTGAACCTGGACTCAAGCAGTCCTCCTGCCTCTGCTCTATAATTAATTCTGATTCCTTCCCAGAACCCTGGCCTCTTCGGGTTTATGCTGGTATTACTTTAACCCCTTTCCCTTCACAAAGTAACGCTTTGTAAAAATGCTCTGGTGACTGCATGCAGTTGGCAAATCCATGCACGTGGATATCTCATCATAAATGCATTGATAAACCAAAATGGTTGTGTTAGCTGAGCAGACAGAGGGTGTCCCTTGCTCACTTAGGGTGGCAGACAATGACGGATCACCATGGCAGACAAAATTTTTCAGTGATAAATGAACAGAGCTGGGATGGCCCTGTAATCACATTATAATGGCACGCCTGATACCTGCCAATTTGAAAGAAATGATGGCCAATGAACAGACCCAACAGATGACAAACTTAGTACTTACTTTTTGGTCTCTTACAAATATATCCTTTGTAGGAAGAACAGTGAATATTATTCCAAAACCCAGAAGATGCTTGTACAGCTACACAATCATTTCCTTCACCAGAGGGATCGCCTGTGTTCCAGTTGACAAAGGCAAGTGGATTGTTGTTTACCCAAAGCCACATCCCTGGTTATAAAAATAAAACCAATAACAATGCAAGTGAAAAATAACCCATCTTAAAATAAGTTAGGCTACTCATGCAAAATTTCTAAACACATTACTTTATACAAGAATCAATGGTTTGAAAAAAAACAGACTTTAAACAACTAAGACTGTAATGACTAAAATATATTTAAATTGAAAAATTATTTCCAATTAGTACAAATATGTATACTTCTCCTTCCCTAGCTCCCCCCTCCATGCCATCCCACCAAAAAAAATGCTTTTTAAAGCTTCGTAAACTAACTTAGCTATCGAAGATCTTTTGTAAATTGGCAACTCTGAGGATTGCATTATAGGAAAGTCATTTAAACTTTCAGTTCTTACCTCAAATAAAAATATGAATTTGAATTTTCGAACTCATCACAAATTAATCATTGCTGTAGGTAAGACTTTCCAGAAATAAAACCATGTTCTACATACAACATTTGGAAATATTAGTGATTGAATCATTGTTCTGCAAAAATTACCTTCAACATTTCTGTACAATCCTGTCCAAAAATTGGTTTTACTTTTAAGTGGCTCAAGCCGATATGACAGAAAACTGGATTCAGCAGCACTTTCGATGGAAACCAGAGTAGAGCCTGCAAAGTATAAAAGGATCAATTATTTTGTAAATAGTATTGATTGCAAGAACAATAAAAAACAAGCAACTTCTCCACTTGAGGGGTGGACACTTTTCTGATCAGAATTTCAGTTTCCATTTTGAAAACATCTTTTGTGATATCCTGGATGGAGTTAAAAGACATTCTTCTTAGTAAAGTATCACAAGAATGGAAAAGAAATTATCCAATGTACTCAATACAAATATGAAGCCAATAGACAATCTAAGGTGTCCACGTAGGAGAAAAACTCATTTCAGTTCAAGTTAGGGCGAGGGGTAATGAGAGAGGGGGAGGGGGTTTGAGTGCTCTCACTGAATAGGCCCAGGGTAGGGGTGTTTGGCACAACTTTTGTGGGTGGTTCATAACCACAAGAGGGTCTCTACTAACAAAAACAAATATTTTGACCTGGTCGTTCATACCCTCACATTGACCTGAAATAAATTTACTTTTCAAAAAAAAAAACGAAAAGAAAAGAAAGAAGAAAAGAAAGAAACTTAAGAAACTTACACAGAAAAAAATAACAAAAGAAAGAAAGAAAATACAGTTTTGAGCATCACTGGAGTCCAAGCACTGAAGTAGTTGTTCCTACAGGATATTCAAAGATGAGTAGGACGTAGAATATGTCTTAAGAGAGTTATGGTTCCGCGGCCAGTCATAAGAGCATGCAGGGATATCAGAGAGGAGGTGTGCTATGGACACATCAAATAGTCATGTCAGGTGAAGTAAATAAAAGAGAGGCTAAGAGGAAATAGAACTTAAATAGAGACAGCGCAGGCTTTCAAGTAAAAAGGATAGAAAATTCTTCTAGGAAGAATTAACAAGGGGAAAGACAAAGCCAGAGAGAAGTGTAGAACTTCTCCAGGGACATAGACGGCTTGGTTTGGAGGGGACGTAGCCCAATACAGTCAGTCAGCTAAAGAATGACACGGGTTGCGTCTCACTGCAGAAGGAAGGAGATTGGTACGTAGGGCAAGGTGATGACAAAGAGGACTCAACTTTTTCTGGCAGCAGAATGATGTAATGTAGTGTAGGACTATGAATCCAGCTGTTATGCAGAGAGCCATTCAAGGTACGGAGAGGAAATTGGGAGACCAGGTAGATAACCACGAAAGGGACGATCCACATTAGATGGTGTCGGTGGTAGGTTTTAAAAAACCATAGCTTTTTAGTAATAACTCATACATTAAAAAAAAAAATTCCATGCCTAACATGCTGCTTTGGGGCTTTACAAGCATTATCTGATTAAATTTTTACAAGAACCTCAGAAATAGGTACTATCATTACCCCATTTTATAGTTAAAGAGAGCCAAGGACAGAGAACAAGTAATTTGCCAAGACCCTGACACTAGCTGAGGGTAGAGTCATGTACAACTTAGACCTTCTGAGTCTTGAGGTCCTGGATGTGACAAATAGCCTGTTTTCCGTATTACTGAGTTTTCGATTATCTATTCAGTGACTGTGTTCACTGGATGACTCCGTAATTCACCATTAAATACATTTTGTAGACATTCATCAGTTCAAAATATCTGTTACGTATTTTGAGAATGAGAATTTGAGTCATTCATTTCATTCATTATAGTTACTGGAAAATACAGTCACCTAAAATTGAAAACAAAGTTTCTTACATACTCATTGCAAAAATTTAAAGAAAAAATACTAAGTAACCTGAAGAAAAACATTTATTTGTTTATTTAATTTTTTTTCTATTTTTTTTTAGTAGAGATGGGTGGGGGGGGCTCGCTGGTCTTGAACTCCTGAGCTCAAGCAATCCACCCATCTCACCCTCTCAAAGTGTTATGATTACAGGTGTGAGTCACCTGGCTAAAAAACGTTTTTATAAATGACTAAAGCAGACTTCAGATAGCATCAGCAGAAAATGGCAGAATATGTACCTCTGAAAATCTTTTCCCCTATAGAAACAGTGAGAAAACCCACAAATCTGTTAAAATCAACTTTCCCAGAATTCTAAAAATTAATCAAAGGCTTGCAAGAATATAAGAAAAAAAATGATTGCATGTCGGTAGTTAATAGTGAGCTTCATGGTCTTTTAACTAGTCCTAATCTTTGTCTTCTTCCCAGCTCCACAGTTGTCTTCAAAACCAACAGCCCCACAACAACTGCAAAAATCAATAACAACTGGATTAATAGTCCTGTAGTACAGGACACCCCTGGAGAGGTTGGAATGGGGTTACAGCTCTTTTTAAGCTCTTTCTCAAAGAATTTCCATGATTTGACCTGATAGTTCTCTAGAAAACTCTAAGTGCAAAGAACCTTATCCCTGGAAATGTTTGTTAAAAGCCTTTGGTGGCAATGGTCTAACACTGTAGTTGCCCATGGCAGTGGTGGTACAAGGTTGAGTTTTGAATGAACTTGAAGGAAATGAGAATATATAGCCCTTCACTGTTGGATAAAGAACCCTGAGTCAGAGCAAAATAAAATACCCTACTAAATACATCCAGGAAATATTAAATACTAAAATAATTCAGTAAAATATTTAGTGGGATGTAACTAGGTGAGTTTTTAATGCACTCTAAAAAGTTAACTTTGACAGGGAGAAAATCATTCCTTGTCATCATGCCTATTTTAGTTTTGTTTAGTTTTTCTTCACAAATACAATAACCAGATATAAATACTTTTCTATTAGTAGCAAAATAAAGAAAAAAATGGTTGCTGGGTACTTGTAGCTTATCAGTACCAAGACTGTGGGGAACTGAGTATGAGAATCCTGACAACTTTTAGAATGTGAGGGCAGAAAGGAAGAAATATCTGTGCAGAAAATGATCTGAATTTGTAACATATTGATGCTACAAAGTTGGAAATTATGTTTAAGGGACATCACATTGTTCTCTTACAAAATAAATCAATTTTGTTGTTGTTGTTGGTGGTGGTGGTGTTGAGTTCTTTTTTTGCAGATTTTGGCTGGGGCTGGGTTTGAACCCACCACCTCCAGCATATGGGGCTGGTACCCTACTCCTTTGAGCCACAGGCACCACCCAAAATAAATCAGTTTTTAAAAATCAGGTTATCAGGAGGGTGATTGGTGGGGTCACCTCTATGGTTTATCTCATAAGGATACAAGTGAATCTTTCTAAAAGCAGAGTATGAATGTCTTAACACATGAAGGCTACGTTAACCAGTTTGATGAGAGTATTTCAAATTGTATATGAAAACACCACACTATACCCTGTGATTGCATTTATGTACACAGCTATGATTTAATAAAAAAAAACAAACAGGTAATCTTTACATTACTTGTGTTTGTAATGTATGGTGTTATTAGTGCCACGGGATCCAGAATAGATTATTATAAATTTTTCTTTCAGGAAATGTGCTACTTACCCATCCGAAGACACTCCAGAGAAGCTTGGCCCCAGTTCCTGGTATATGAGGATTCAATGTAGTAGCAGTGAGCATGGAATGGAATCCACGCCGTGTGCTGTGACTCTGGGCACCTGCCGGGCAGCTGTGGAGGCTCTGTGGCAGGGACCACTGTTAAGAAAAATCTATTTAAAATAAAACTAAACCAAAAGTCTTTGTAGCATGTAAAATAATATTTCAGTGGCTAAGGAAAATGTTATCACCTAGTATTATTTTTTAAAAAAAACTTCCAATGGATACCATTTGGATCTACCATTATTATTATTCTTTTCACTTTATTTTTCTAAAATTTTAAATATATTTCAATAGAATGTACTACGGCATACTGGCAATCAACCACATTCATAGTTAAGACTATATATCTATAGATACCTATAAAAATTAAGTTTTTTAAGTCATCCCCAAATAATTTGTAATTTTCCAGCCATTCTTTTCCTTGTCTGAGATCCTAACTCATATAATCCCTCTTTAATATTAATGACACCTGTGACATAACTGAGTTGGAATTCTAGAACTATATCCATAATACACATTCTGATAAAATTATTTTGACCTGAATATGTTGTTAACATCAAACGTTAAGCATAATTTCCTGGGGAATCCATTATCATAGATTCAGAGAACAACTTTTATAATAAAAACTCTGAGGTTTATTAAAGGGCAAATAAGCCCTCAAAAAAAAACCAACAATATTTTCTATTGCCATGATTTTCATCTGTGTATGCGTGGTGTATGCTACGATGGTCTTTCATTAGGTAAAGAAATCTGTTTTATCTTATTTTTAGCTACCCAGCATTTAATAACATCAACAGTGGTGTATAGTAGCTTATTCAGAAAATTTCAAATCCTCTGGTTCTTTTGCATATTCATTTACCATCTGATTTTTTGCAGACAAAATGAAAACTTTCATTGCAAGGAGTCGTCTTCCAGAAGCCATCAAGATCTAGATAGACGCAGGCTGATTTCAATTTGGGCTCATCAGCAGCCCAATTAGTGTACCTCACCCTCCATTTATCCGTCCAAGTGTATTCATTATTGGTCTGCAAGAACAAAAACAACCATTAACACGGAGCCTTGCTTCATTTAGAAAATGCCAAAAGAACCAAAGCAAAGGACAAAGAGTATATTTAAGACTGTGATTGGACATGGAATTTTGCACATTTGAGAATAAAAGGAACATTACAAGTCATTTCTATCAACTCAAATTCAGTAAATGCAGCCTTTCTTAGAAGTAATTATCTCTTGCAGATCTCTAGAAATGCATCCTTGGAAGCTATTTTGAAAAACACTGACTGAAGAAATCTTTACGTCTTATTCCCTGAAACTGTCTTCGTCTGCATGCTTTCAGAGCAAAAGAGAAGTTTCATCTTCATAACAAATAAAATATTTCATATATTAATATTGAAGTTATTTTAAAAATTAAGTGATTTTCATTCAGTTCATGGACCCCTGAGAGAAACGCTAAATCTCTACTGATCTTCTCATTGGTCTGTGGTAGAAACGGCACCAGTGATAAATGACATGGCTAAGGTCACTCAGATAGTCAAATGGACCTAAGTGTCTTAGGTGAGTTTTCGGCTATATGAATTGTGACGTCTTTTTTCTTTTTTTTTTTTTGAGACAGAGTCTCACTATGTTGCCCTTGGTTGAATGCTATGGCATCACAGCTCATAGCAACTTCAAACTCTTGGGCTTAAGCAATTCTCTTACCTCAGCCTCCTAACTAGCTGGGGCTACAGGCATCCATCACAATGCCTGGCTATTTTTTTGTTGCAGTTGTCATTGTTGTTTAGCTGGCCTGGGCCAGGTTTGAACTGCCGGCCTCTGTGTATGTGGTTGGCGCCATAACCACTGAGCTATGCCGCCACCCACCAAGCCTGCAGCTATGGTGTCAAAGACCTATGATGATATTTTTTAAAAAGAATATTGCTTTATTCCAGTTGTACACTCAGTCTCTTATTAAAGTTTTGGTAATACACAACTGACACCATCAACAATATTACTTCTCAATGATATATTTTAATAATCTAATAGAGATTTTACAGGTTATGCCTAAGAATAGATAACTGAATCTTTAAAATATTCAAACAATTATCCCCCTTTCAATGGCATTACGTAATCTACCACGCCAATTGCCAAAGATCCACTGACAAAACCAAAAAAAATTCTAACTCACTTACTGTGAATTAGAAGTTGGTTGTATTCTACCATATAATCAAATAGTGCTTGCACATCTAGTAATTCCATAGTTGCAAGGAAGGCAATAATGCTGTTTGTCATAATTATCAGTACAGCAGAAAACCATTTAATCTTTAAAAAAATAAATAAAAAGCCTGTTTTGAACTCACAAGAGAATTGTGACCATGTCTGTGAGAAGGAAATGAGTGATTTATCAAGCGACTTTATTATTCAAGGCATAGTCAATGGAGACTTTAAAATGCCTGAGTTTAATCACAGAAATCATTATAGAACTACTTACTTTCAAATGTTTACTTCCCTACTTAGAAAATACTCATTGCACAAAGTGGAAATGTCCATCTCTGCAGCCGGGCATTGGAAGCTCTTTAAAATGTGACATCTTCTGTCTTTTTCTCTCTTGTTGATATGCCTTCTTTATGTTCTTACACACCAGGCTACATCTACAAAGTCTGACTTTCTCTGAGAAACTCTCAGTCTTCCCCTGGCCCAAATGGTCCCTTTTCTCTTGCCCTATAACTCTTTGCATATACAGTGGAACCTCCATTGCTAATCCCCTCCCTACACTGACCATCTTCTTAAGTTGACCTAATTTTCACAGCCTGGACGTATAGTACACATGTACGTATCAGTACAGTAGACCTAGTTCCTTACGTTGACCCCCTCCATGTGTTGACTAGTTTGTTTTGGTCCACTGGGTGGTCAACTTACAGACGTCCTACTGTGTTTATATTTGACATTTCCTGTATTATTTCTTAATTACTTGCCGACATATCTATTTCTTGGAACTAGAAATAGAAAACTGGAAAGTTTGCTGGCTGCCTAGCTAGATGGATGGATGATGGATGGACAAATGTTGACAAGGCATCAGAGAAGACTCTCAGCCTAGGAATATTCTGACAACTCATCACCACTCTTAGTTCCTCACCCCAATGCATTCCTGCCAACCTTTCCTTCTCTGTTATGGAATTCAGGAATTTGACTGTAACGAAGTATCTCTCACACATGGATGGACGCTCCGCCACCTCAGGACTTATAACAAGTCTAGAATGTTTTGGCGCAAAAAAATAAAAAAAAATCCTCATCACCAACAACTGAGTAGTCCCTGAGCTGTTCTTTTCATTCTCACGGCATTGTTGCCATCCTGACCCTAGAAGGAAATAAGTGAGTCAAGAAAATGACTGAGATTCAAAATCTAATTTGAATAGTCGAAAGCAATAAGATACTTAATATCAATTAGATAATGCTTAGTTTGGCCAGATCCTTGAAGGTGTTGGGTCCCTGAAAGATGGGGTCTCAGTCATGTTAGTACCAAAACTGTTTCTTACAAATAACACATATTTGTAACAAACAGAAAGAGAATCATATCCACCCACAGTGCACCCATCACAGCAGGTGGCACGGGTTCCCGGCATCTTACCAAGTTACTATTGAGGGCAATCCACACCCCCTCCTTAAGTGTTTGCATTTGCATCCACACAAATGCGTTGCTATAGGGATCCAGAATGCTCGCAATGAGGGAATTGTGAGCCCTGCAGTATTCCTCAGCTTCATGCCACTGCACTTTAAATTTCATGAGGGAATAGCTGCTTTCACCATATTTAATAAAGCCATCTGTTGGAACTGTTGCTGTAGAATGAGGCAAGCCCGGGTCTACAGTAAAAAGATCATTTTTATTAGCAATATCAAGAAACATTAATCGAGCACCCTCGGTACATGACTACCATATCTCATCCATCATAAAAACAATCAGAATAGCATAAATCCAAAATGTCAAGCATTAAAAATATTTCAGAAGCCATTTCACACCAGAAAACAAAGCTTCATTTTTTAATTGATATGCCCAATAAAATTAAATGATTTCCTAACTGTATTTATAATATGAAGGTACATATATGATCGACTTTCTCAACTACAAAAGGTATTGAAAATTCAATATAATCTAGTATCCGGATAAAAGAAATGGACACAATTTAAGACCAGAAATTAAAGAACATTGATCACTGCGCCATTACTAATCTTTATTTTTCCATCTTGGTCAAATGTCAAGGTGAAGAAGTCTTCCCACCTGACTCCCCACCCCCGCTCCTGATTGTTCTATTCTGTCCATGACTTTGTATCTATTCGGCTCTGTCTATGAGTCATGTACCTTTAGGAGCCTGGGTAGGTGCTGGAATAAATCCCTACACTCCTGTCTGATTCATCTAACCTTGATCATAATATTAAATTTTATTCTTGATGATTTCTTATGCCCTTCACCTACACCCCCAAAACCTTATCCAGATTGACCCAGGAGTTGGTGCCTCTGTAAGTGAGAGTCACTTTAGCTTTCTGATCTTGCCTCCTCAACCTCCTAGGATGAGTTTCTGATCACTGCATTGGGCACATCTGTACTCTGGGCTGCTTCACATCAAGGCCCCAACAGAACACTTGCTTCTACAGGCCTTAGCTAATGTCCTAGGGCAGAAGTTAGCAAACAACTGCCAAAGGATAAAATCTGCAGGATAAAATCTGCCCGTCTGTCTTTGTAACTAGTGAGCTGTAAAGTCTTTTAAATGGTTGGGTGAAAGTGGGGGAGTTGAAGAAGAATAATATTTCAGGACCTGTTAAACACAAATTCAAATTTGTGTTCACAAATAAAGTTTTATTGGAACACAGCCGCATTCACATGTTCACACATGTCTATGATTGCAGTAGAGTTTTTTCAACAGAGACTACATGATTCACAAAGATGAAAATATTTATAAGCCAGTTCTTTATCCTGGTCTAGAGATCTATATATCCTTGACTGCTGGTTTTTGTCTTGGCAAATTGACATGTTTTACTTTGTATCAACTTGACTTACCACCTGCCTTGTTCCTACACTACAAACATGACACACTTTCCTTTGCTCATGACTGTTAGACCTTAACTTCATTCCATCCTCTCCTTTCTTCTGCTGTTGCTGCCATCTTGTGTTGATATAATATCATTAACCCAAGAGACCCCAGCCAGGATTCTTAGAATGTTAGAGCCTTTCTGGAATGGAGCAGTTTTACAATTTCCCAGGTTAGGGAGATAGGGTCTTGTCTTAATGCTGTTGGAAAACATTTGGACTGTTAAAAGTGGTAAATGAGGTTTGAGCTAAAGCTAAAAAAAAAAAAAATAGAGGGCTTTATATAGAAGTAGAAAACAGCTCCTCTGTCCAATTTGCTTGTTTATAAAAACAATCATTAAAAAACATCATGTGGAAAAAATGAAAATATTGAAAGATTATTGCCAAGTTAGATCACAGGAAGTTTTTCTCTTCTTCATGTTTCTATATCTTCTTAAATTTTAGCAAAGAACGTGTCTCATATACTCTTTAAGATGGTGTTTCTTCACTAAAAGTTTAATATGCATATATAGGTATATATGCATAGAGGTTTTAAAGAATGCAGAAAACTATAATGAAGGAACTAAAGTCTCCAAAATCCCACTCTCTGAAGATAACAACAATTCCTATTTTGGTGCATTTCCATTGAGTCTTTTTTATTATTTCTTTTTAAGAGGAGTGAAGTTGCTATTATTTTTTGATAATTTGTAATTTTCAAAATTTATATGCTGTCTTTTTCCACTTTAACACTGTGAACCTATCCTTAGGTCATTAAAAATTCGCAAACTATGGGGGAGGTGGTGGCTCACACTCATAATCCCCACACTTTGGGAGGATCCCTTGAGCCCAGGAATTAATGCCAGCCTGGGTAACGAATTGAACTTTGTTGACCTTAAGTATAAAAATCATTTCCCCTATACCTTTGCCAGCCCTCTGACAGTAAGACCCCCTCCCTACAAAAAAAATTTAAAAATTAGCTGGATGTGGTGGTGTACACCTATAATTCCAGCTTTCAGCACACTGAGGCAAGAAGATCTCTTGAGTCCAGGAGTTTGAGGCTACAGTGAGCTATGATCACGCCACTGCACTCCAGCCTAAAGGACAGAGCAAGACCTTATGTAAATAAAAAAAAATTTAAGCTTTTTGGTTTTTATTTCCAGCAAAATATTCTATCACTTATGTCTATACAATAAGAAAAGAGTCTAAATAAGCTTTTGAATCACCAGTCACTCCTGTAGGAGCTTCTTCCATCTGCCTAAAGAGCAGAGGTACAGATGGTGTGTTTTGGTGATTCCCATGGCCTAAGATTCTGGTGCTGTAGGGCACTGGGCAAAGAAAAAAGTGACATGACCTTGGGACAGCTTTAGGACCAAGAAAAGATTAGAATTCCTACAGTCCTGGACCATTATCTGAAAATATGTTACGTGATTTTTAGTCATTGCAGGAGTTGATATGAGTTCCCTGATTATCCCAAGAGTATAAGAAAAAATTATTAAGTCTGGGAGAACAAGTACCTTCCGAATCCAACTTGTCCTCTCAGAGCTGTAAGCAAAATGGCAGCAAACTTCCCACCCCCAATCTTCATGTCTGTTTTTAAATTTCTAATGCTTTTGTGTAGCTAGACATTCTCGTTGGACTAGAAACTAAAATGTGTACAACCATCCTGTCGATTCCCAGTAAATAGCCACATACTCTGTATCATTTTCATTTAACCATTTTCAAGCTTCCTAAGATGAAAAAAAGAGAAACCTCGAATCAGAGATCTACATTTATAAGGCGTAGAATCCAGAACGGATAATGAGGCTTTTATGATGCTTTGTGCCAATGAGTCTCAAAAAATCAGAGTTGAAGTGAGATGCTCTTACTCTGACATTAAGAAAAGGCACAGGTAGGTGTTAGAACTCAGAAAACAATACCACAAAATGATGGCCTCAGAGGCTGCCTCAGAAGCAAAGGTTTTTCTCTGGCAGTTCCCTGCCTTCTCATCTCTCGGTTCCATTGTCCCCCAAACCCAGCCATAGAAACTAGAATCCTTTCCCAAAGGAGCTCTTAAATGCAAGGACTCCTTTTCTCATAGGAGCCATAAAAACCTCAAAGTATTTTTTTTTTCTTTTCGGATTAATAATCAAGGCACAAACTATTACGGTACAATGTTTGCGTTTGTTAGGTGAAGTCCCTGTTGTAGTTGTGTCCTGCGCCCAGCAGATGTGCCATAGACCATTACACTGTGCCCATTAGGTGGGAGCACTCCACTCTCCCTCCTTCTCTCTCCCTTTCCTCCTTTCCACCCTCAAATTGAATTAAATTGAGTTTTTCTCTTTTGCGGGCATCTATTAGATTGTCTACTGGCTTCATATTAGTATTGAATACATTGGATACTTGCTTCTGCATTCTTGTGATACTAAGGAGAATGTTCTCCAACTCTATCCAGGTTAATACAAAAGATGTAAAGTGTCCCTCTCTTTTAATGGCTAAATAGTATTCCAGAGCATACATATACCACAAAAACCTAAAAATATTAGCCTAACTTCCCCTTTGGCCTCTCTGCGTAAAAACTGGCCATATAGAAATTATCTAACCTACCTTAATTGACCATAAATCATAAAATCCCCCCATTCTAGAGATAGTCCTACCCCAAAGGAAGGGCACTGCTCACAGAGGCCAAGAAGAATCTAGACCAGTGGTGGTTCTCAACCTGTGAGTCGCGACCCCATTGTAACAATGAAAATATATCCTGCATATCAGATATTTACATTACGATTCATAACAGTAGCAAAATTACAGTTATGAAGTAGCCACGAAAATAATTTTATGGTTGGGGGTCACCACAACACGAGGAGCTGTATTAAAGGGTCGTGGCATCAGGAGGTATTAGGGAGGTTGAGAACCACTGCTCTCCACAGACTGGCCTTGCTGGGTTAGATCACACCTTTTTTGTCTAACTGTTTTTCCATATAGCTTTCTGTACTTTGTTGAACCTAAGTATGAAAATCATTTCCTGGGCAGTGCCTGTGGCTCAGCGAGTAGGGTACTGGCCCCATATGCCGGAGGTGGTGGGATCAAACCTAGCCCCAGCCAAAAACTGCAAAAAAAAAAAAATTTTCCCCCTGGACCTTTCTCTGGGTCTTCCTTCTGAAAGTATCTGTGTCATGTAAAACTATGACGAAATACATTTGTGTGACTTTTCTCCTATTATATGCTGCCTCTTGCCAGTGATTTTCAGGGAACCTTCAGAAGATAAAAGAGAAACTTTTTCCCTGACCCCTACATAGGCAAATCCTCCAAATTTCTAACAAAATTAGGAAAAGTTTCAACATCAAGGTTAGTCTGCCTGCTAAGAGAATGAGAGAATAAAGCACAGAAAATATCAACCTTTTTGTCTGTCACAGGTGCACGTGAATTAAAGTGAGAATCAAAGTTAACGTGGTATAAGGGAATGATTTTGTTTTGCAGTTTTTGGCCAGGGTTGGATTTGAACCTGCCACCTCTGGCATATGTGGCCAGCACCTTACTCCTTTGAGCCACAGGCACCACCCAGGAATGATATATTTTTTAAAGTAGAAAAGCCAGCCCTTCCAGGCAGGCACAGTTCAGCGGAACTCACTGGGAAGTGTGGGAAGCATCTGGCGTGTGTAGCCGCGCTCACTGTCACAGAGGAACTTACCAGGAGGCGTCTGGCATATGTAGCCGCGCTTGCTGTCACAGACATCGTCCATCCACTTCCCTGCCTCATTGGATTTGCCACCAATAATAACCACACAGTCAACCTGTTTATTTACAGAGAAAGAAAACAAGTATGAATCAACAATTATGTACATCAATTCATCAACATGCCAAAAATAACCTCTCATTATCCCTAATTTCCAAATCTTACGATGGCCCTAATTGATTTCAACCCATCATTACTTTCTGTACAACTGCACCCACAGTCCATGCAGATCCCCTACATTTGAATTCTTGCTATCTGAATTGAAAATCAAACAGATTATGGATAAATTTTGGAGGCAGACCTCAGAAACTTTCCTATCAGCAATTGTATCAATTGCTACCAACCCTTAGAAACCAAAGAAATAAGAAAAATATGGTATCCTCCCTCTCCAAATTCTCAGTAACCAATATTCAGAGCTAATTGCTAGTATAGCTTCATATCTTATTTGTAATCTGATAAGGGAGGATGCCAGAGTTAACTAGAAAAATTATATTCATTTGGTTGTGAATGTGTTTGCAATCCCAAGCTTCCACAAGGCGGTATATCAACCAACATGAGCCCCACACATGCTTAAGTTTTTACCCAGTGTCAGCTGAAGATTTTGATTATAACATGTGCCATTCATTTTAAAAATTATAAGTTATAATTCATGATGTCTGACACTGCTCTAAATGTACCGGCCAAGTACTATACATGCATGAATGCATTTAAATTCATACCCATCCTATGAGGTAGGTGATATGATTGTGCCCATTTTACAGATGAGAGAAATGAGGCAAAAGGAAATCAGATAACTTGCTGGCGGTCACACAGGCAGTAAGTGAAAGAGTTGGGATTTACTCCCAGTTCTTCAGGCTCCCCACAGCCTGGTTGTATGGGAAAACAATAAGGACTACTTCTCAATGTGTGAGAAATGTGTGGTGCCCTGGGGGCAGGAAGGCTCCCAGGTTTCTTGTTAATAAAAAGCAATCCAGGAAGGGAAGATTGGATATTGCCTTGAAGGGAGGTACGTACCATGAAGAAGAGAGTTAGGCCAGCAAGTCAAGGGTACAGAGCAGAGAGATTGATAAAACCTCCTCCCCTAGTAAAGTTGAAAAGCTGTGTACTGCATTTCACTTATTTTAAGATGAACATTTCTTATATATTCACATTTCTAGAATGAGAGATGTGTACCCTACTCAGAATGTCAGGGTTAAATTGGCAACTATTCTTTTTTAATGGCACATAAAATTATGGTGAATTCTTCTATCCATAGTTATCTTAGCTGCAATGACAGCCTTTCAGACACTCTGACTTTTCTTTTCCTGTTTACACTGGTTGAGCTGTGATGTTCTTGTACTTCAAGCTTCAGAAGTCAGTCCAGATACAGACTTGCCCTTCTATAGCACTGGGTCTCTGCTACAGCTGCCAGACTATACGATACAGAAGTGCTGAGGGGTATGGACGCCATGGCCAGTTTCTGGGAATTTCCTACAGGTACAAGGTCACAGACTATGCACCTGTTGGCTACACCTGGCCCAGTCTTGAGGTTGGTTTGTGATCATTTAAGTTGCATCTCCATCTTGCCTCCATTCCCCCTTCCTTTTGAAGCTTAAATATATGAAAAGTATAGACTCGGAATATTCTCTCTCTTTCTCTCTCTCTCTCACGCGCACACACACTCCATATTCCATCAAGCATTCATTCTCTTTGGCAATCGACTATATCCCTAATATGTCTCTAATCTTTTTATCTCACATGCATTGAACCTAAAACACCACACTTCCTTTCCCAATGGGCTAAAAAATGGTGCCATGGGTGTGAGAAAGCCTCTCCATGCCATTTCCACAGGTAAAATTATTACTCCCTTAGAGGTCATCAAACTAGGACAGGGACCTTAATTCAGTCCACCACCTGTTTTCATAAGGAAAGTTTAATTGGAGCACAGCCACGTTCATTTGTCTGTGCTTCTTTCACATTATCATGGTTGCAACAGAGACCTTTTTGGCCCTCAAAGCCTCAACTTCTCCATTATAGAAAATGCTTGCCAACTTCTGCAAGTCACCACCACCTAATCACAATGCTTTTCACTATTCCCCCTTTACAGCTGATTTATTGACCAAATCCTTTCTTTCTTGAAGTACTATATAAAATCCATCTCAGTATTTTTCTCCTGAAGTGCCATTTCTCCCATTCTAACTCCTGTTATCTACTGCTGAAGAGACAACCACATGCCACCTGCCCCCATCCCCAGATACCGTCTATAGTCTAACATGGAATTGGGTACTGTGCTCATTTAAAGTAAGAGGATGGGGCTTGGGGCAAGGTCATCATGGACCAGCCGGAAATAAAGAGAAGAGACCTCATCAAATCATTCTACTGTGACCTTGGTGCCTGTAGCTCAGTGGCTAGAACACCAGCCATATACACCAGAGCTGGTGGGTTCAAATCCAACCCAGACCTGCCAAACAACAATGACAACTACAACCAAAAAAAAAAAAAAAATAGCCAGGTGTTGGGCCGGGCACCTATAGTCCCAGCTACTTGGGAGACTGAGGCAAAAGAATCACTTGAGCCCAAGAGTTTGAGGTTGCTGTGAGCTATGATACCACAACACTCTACTGAGGGTGACAAAGTGAGACCCTGTCTCAAAAAAAAAAAAAATTCTACTTTGCATTAGATCCCCTCCCCCAAATTTGGGTTTGTTTCTATAGTTATTTTCTATTTGTGGTAAAAATACCAATGTTCCGCTTTTTCCTACTAAGGAGTTTCCTTTTAAAAGAAACTGAAGCTAAAAGGGAATAGATTTAAAGCAAATGTTAAGGCCTTTCAGTCCCGCTAGTGTGTTATGTAAGGAGGTTGGAAGTTATCCCTCCCATCCACAACATGTACCCCATGAAAAGCCTGGGGAAAGTGAAATGAATAACTCTTTTTAAAATACATCATAAGGGCGGGACAGGGTGGCTCATGCCTATAATCCTAACACTCTGGGAAGCTGAGGTAGGTAGGTGGATTGTGTGAGCTCAGGAGTTCAAGGCCAACCTGAGCAAGGTCAAGACAGTATCTCTACTAAAAATACAAAAACTAGTCAGGCTCCATGGAGGGCACCTGTAGTCCTAGCTACTTGGAGCCTGAGGCTAGAGGATCAGTTGAGCCCAAGAACTGGAGATTGCTGTGAACTTTGATGACATGGCACTCTGCCTAGGGTGACAGAATGAAATTGTACCTCAAATAAATAAATACCACCATAAAAGGGAGGTCATAAAACAAACAGGTGATCCCCTACAGTAGAGAAACTGACAGGTGGATATAGGAAATCTCTACTGACCAGGGCAGAATTCCAGGAGCAGAAAAGTCCTTGGGAACCAGTGAGTGAGATAGGAAAAACAAAACTGTCATTAACAAATTGCTGGAGGCTCAGTGTGGACAAGTTTGAAAATTAATAATTATTGGTGGGTAAGTCAGGCCCAGAGGCTCACGCCTGTAATTGTAGCACTCAGGAAGGCTGAGGCAGGTGGATTGCTTGAGCTCAGGAGTTCAACACTAGCCCAGTGGCTCACGCCTGTAATTGTAGCACTTGGGAAGGCCGAGGCAGGTGGATTGCTTGAGCTCAGAAGTTCAACACCAGCCTGAGAAAGAGCAAGACCCATCTCTACAACTAGCTGGATGTCATGGGGAGTACCTATAGTCCCAGCTACTGGGGAGACTTAGGCCAAAGGATCACTTGAGCTTAAGAGTCTGAGGTTGCAGTGAGCTATGATGCCATAGCACATCACTCAGAGGGACAAAGTAAGACTCTATCTTAAAAAAAAAAATCACTTGGTGGGGACAATCTTAAATAGATCCCCATATTTTTGTGAGTTTTACTGCCACTAACTCTTACCAGGTCCTCACAGTGAAGACCAGAGGGGGAAAAAAATCCCCTCTTGCCTCCCACAGAGGATGTGGAAAAGAACCATTTGAAATACAACAGATTACTGTGTTCTAACAAGACACAGCTACAGATGTTCTGACATTTACAACTACAGCAAAAAGCAAACACAGTCTATCCTTACCTTGATAAACTTTAAACTTCACATCAAGAGTCTATTTATCTTATTTCCCTTTGGCCAATACCTTATATCCAACTTTCACCACAAAAATACAAAGCATACTAAAAGATAAAAACTGCAATGTGAGCTGGGTGTGGTGGCTCATGCCTATAAAGTCCAGCACTTTTAAGAGGTCTAGACAGGAGGATCACTTGAGGCCAAGAGTTTAAGACCAGCTGGGCAACATAGCAAGACCCTATCTCTACAAAATAAAGAAAAAAAATTAGCTGGGCATGGGTGACATGTACCTGTAGTCCCAGATATTTGGGATGCTGAGGCAGGAGGATCATCTGAGGCTAATTCTAGGTTGTAGTGAGATGTAATCACATCATTGCACTTCAGCCTAAATGACAGAGTCTTTGTCTCATAAAAAAAAAGTTTACACACAAATTAGAAAGAACAGCAAGCATAAGAATCAGATTCAGACATGAAAGATGGCAGAGACTGGGAATTATCAGATCAAAAATTAAATAACTGTAAATAAATAATACAATAATATACTATGGTCACTAATATAAAAAGTAGATACCACATAAGAACATAGAGGTCACGTAAGAAGAGAGATGAAAAATGCCAACCAAGAATCAAAAAGAAATGCTAGAAATCAAAAAACCTATAACAGAAATGAAGCATATTTCTAATGGGCTCTTCAACAGTCTAGACATGGTCAAGGTAATAAGATATAGAGGAACACAAGAAAATAGTTGACTAATAATGGACTTAGAGTTTCTCAAAATTAATGATAGATAAATCACAGAACCAGGCTCCAAGAACACCAGGCAGGATAATTACTTTAAAACTACACCTAAGCATATCACACTTAAACTGCAGAAAATCAAACATGAAGAGAAAAACTTGGAAGAAGAGCTAGAGAGAAAAAAAATGCCTGACTTATAAAGAAGGAAGAAGAGTAACTCAATCCATACCAGTGATTTTTTTTTTTTCTGGATATACCAGTGATTTTCAATTGGTGTGCCATGAGAGGATCTTAGGAGTGCCACAAAAATTTTTAAAGATCATTAATTAAATTGTTTTTGAAAGTAGTTCAAAGTAAGTAAGTATGTTTTTTTTACTCTTTTTTTAAATCAACATAATTAAAATGTGCCACAGGGATTTAACTACAGGTTCAAGTGTGCTATAAAATAAAAAAGGCTGAAAAACATTGATGTATATACCCTTTCCTTCCAGGTGGGCTCAGCCTAAAACAGTTAAAATCTGCAAGAATAAACCACTTAAGGAGTATCCATTCTGTAAGAATGGACTCGATTGATGGGTAAACTTTTCCCAGAGGATGTATCAATAATGTAATAAATCTATGCAAGCTGATAGTGTAGAGTGAGGTGACCCCAAACCGATACTTACATCTTCATAAGAAAGACTGCTTCTTCTTCCCCCCGGGTAACCTTTCCCCCAGTTGGTATAATGAACTCCTCGGCCTTCTGTCCAGAGGAATGTGTGTTCTGAGTTGACATCATTCAGCCCAATCCAGGCATTAAACGTGGAGTCTTTCATATGATAGGTAAGGAAGGCTGAAAGTTTTACAAAAAAATTTAGACTTTGAGAACTGATAAACTATGAAAAATACTTAAAGCATCTTCAGTGCAAGACAGTGAGCGTGTGATTTGTGCATTTCAGAGCACTTACCGTGAAAACAAACACATTCTAAACTCAGCGCTGTGTTCTCACTTGAGCCTTGGACTTGGAAAAGTTTCTTAAGAATAACAGGCTTGGCTCGGCGCCTGTGGCTCAATCGGCTAAGGCGCCAGCCACATACACCTAAGGTGGCGGGTTCGAATCCCCAGCCCGGACCTGCCAAACAACAATGATGGCTGCAACCAAAAAATGGCCGGGCGTTGTGGCGGGCGCC